>PITA01008228.1:0-86422 GCA_004023965.1 Spilogale gracilis | reverse complement strand
TTTTTAAAAATTGAAGGCAAGTTGGACTCAAAAATAAAAACTTTTGTTCAAAGGATACTATTAAGAAAGTGAAAAAAATTCTCACAGACTCACATATTATATATATCAAATCATATATTTGATAAGAACTTACATGAAGAATGCATAAAGAATCTTACAACTCAATTATAAAGAGACAAATAACTTTTAAAAAAATGGGCAAAGGATTTGAACAGACATTACTCCAAATAAAATATACAAATTGCCAATAAGCACATGAAAATATTCTCAGTATTATTAACCATCAGGGAAGTGAAAATCAAAGTCATACACTAGGATGTATGGGTATACTAAAACAAGACAGATAATAAGTATTAGGGAGGATGTGGAGAAATTATTGCCTTCATGTGCCACTAGTGGGAATGTAGAATAGTGCAGTCACTTTGGAAAAAAGTCTGGCACTTCCTCTAAAGAATAAACATAGAGCTATCATGAGACTCAGCAATTCTACCCCTAGATATATACCCAAGAGAAATGAAAACACAGGTCCACAAAAAAATCTGTACACAGATGCTCATAATAGCATTATTAGTAAATAGCCAAGAAAATGGAAAGAATCTAAATGTCCTTCACCTGATGAATGTATATTATATTCATACTATGGAATATTATTTAGCCAGAAAGGGGAATGAGGTACTGACACATCTTATACCATGATAAACTTTGAAAACACTATGTTAAGTGAGAGAAATCAGTCACTAAAGACTGACTTTGTATTATTCCATTCACATAATATGTCCAGAATAGACAAATACTTAAGAGACAGAAAGTGGTTGCCTAGACTGGGGAGGTTTGGGGGGAAATAGGGAGTGACCACTAATAAATACAGGGTTTCTTTTTGGGGTAATGAAAGCGTTTGAAATTGATTGTGCTGATAGTTGCCCACCTCTATGAATATGCTAAAACTATTGAATTATGCACTTTTTTAAAAAGATTTTGTTAGAGAGAGAGAGAGCATGAGTGGGGGTGAGGGGCAGAGGGAGAGGGATAAGCAGGCTCTCAGCTGAGCAGGACCCTAACACAGGGCTCCAGCCCAGGACTCGTGATCATGACCTGAGCCAAAGGCAGTTGCTTAACTAACTGAGGCACTGAATTGTGCACTTCAAATGAGTGAATTATATGGTATATTGTATTCAGTTGTATCTCAATAAAATTGTTATATAAGAAAATTGAAGATGACCATGGTTCTGGTTCATCCAAGACAACACACTTCTCTGGTTCTACCAAAAAATGGAATAGGCCCATCATTACTCACATATTATCCTTCTTACAACCAAAAAAATTTTAGATATTTTGCAATAAGAAGCATAGGAAAATTGAAAGTGGAAATAAAGTGTGCAGCCTAGGGGCATCAGGACCTTAGGAATGACAAGGTGATAAGTTCTCTGGATTTCCTCATTGCCTCTCATTTACATCAGAACAGTGCAGAAGCATAAAACTGGCAATACACAGAGATAAAAATGGCTCCAAGGAAATCTTTTCCCTTAGGCAAACGATTGAAAGAGTGTGGTCTAACAACAGAAAATCTTTTGGCAGTACTCACGTTACTCTGGCCAAAGACCAGTAGAAAAACCACTTCACTGCCTTTCACAGTTTCAGCTGGGACCAGTTGGGTGTTGATTTTCCACCACCACTCCTTACTCTTTGTCCTGGGGAAGTAGGCAGCACACTCTGATTCCCCTACTATGTGGTATTGGTGGGACCCAATTGGGAGCTGTTCTTCCATCTCTACCCTGTGGAAGCAGGCAGCAGTTATGTATCTAATTTCCCTATTGGTATATTATTGGTGGAATGGAAGGACAGCTGATCTTTCATTTCCTGCCTGGCAGATGTAGTCAGTCCTCTTATTCCCCTGCCAGGGTATATCAGTGAGGCTGTAGAAAGAACATGTTGCATTCTTCACTTGGTGGAAGCAGGTTATGCTCTGATTCCCCTCTGTCAGAGTATATTGGCAGGGTCTGGTGGTTGACCTCAAGTTCCACCCCTACTCAGCAGCAACAAGACCAACTTGGCAGTGTGAGGTGAAGCTAGTTGACACTAGGTTTCAACACCCGCCATTGCGTATCAGCAGGTCCTAGAAGAGAGCTGAGCCTCCACCCTCATCTGTCATTTTAAATGGAAAGAGGTGGTGTCAGGTAAGACTAGTTGGCATCTTGCTTTTCAATCCCTTCCATTAGTGTCAGTGGGACCCAATATGGAGTTGAGTTTCTGACCCCAACATGTAGCAACAAAGAAGTGTGAGTCAACTCTCTGTTTACTTTCTCTGTAGCAGCCGTGGAACCCACAGAGGTTAAACCTTATTCAGAGTCAAAACAGCAGTGCAAGTCAGTGCTACATTTTGGCTGGGGTGGTATTGGCAGGGGTCAGAGCGAAGCTGAGCTGATCATATACACAGGGACCTAGCTTTTGCACTATACTTAAAAAGGGAGACTGCCTGCTGAAAAAAGATTCAATAAGATCCAGAGGCTTATAATATAATATCTAAAATGTCTAGGATATAAAAAAAAATTACTCATCATAGAGCCAGGAAAAGGACATGAATGAGAAAAAAATTCTGTAGACACTAACATTAAGATGAATCAGATTTGGAATTATTAACAAGGATTTTAAAGCAACTGTAATAAAAATATTTCAACAAGTACCATGAATTCTTAAAACAAATGAAAAAATCAAGAAATTTCAACAAAGAAATAAAAATTCTGAGAAAGAACCAAATGGCAATTATAGAACTGGCAAATATAATAAACAAAATAAAAAACTCACTTGGTAGCCTTAATAGTAGAGATGACAGAGTATAGAATCAGAGAACTTAAGTACAGATCAATAGAAATTACCTAATCTGAACAATAGAGAGAAAATAGACTGAAAAATCAAAAACAAAAACAGACTCTCAGGGACCAGTGGGACAATAGCAGTAGAGATAACATTTGTATTATACAATTCCTAGAAAGAGAGGAAAGAGTGAACCTGAAAAATTAATTGGAGAAATGAAGTCTGAAATATCTCTAAATTTGCCTAAAGACATAAGCTGGTGGATATAAACAACTCCAGATCGGATAAACCCAAAGAAATACATGTCAAGACACATCATATTTGAAATCGTACTAAAGACACACTAAAAAAATCTTAAAAGCAACCTGAGAGAAAGAGCATATTACTTATAGGGAGATACCAATTTAAATCATAGTGAATTTCTCATCTGATACCATAGAGGGTAGAAGGAAGTGGCATAACATTTTTCAAGTACTCAAAGAAAAAAAATATCATCCATGAATTTTATGCACTGGAAAAATATCCTTTTGAAATGGAGAAGTGTGCCTGGGTGGCTCAGATGGTTGGGCTTCTGCCTTCAGATCTGGTCATGATGTCCAGGTTCTGGGATTGAGCCCCACATTGGGCTCCTGGCTGGCTCAGCAGGGGGCCTGCTTCTCCCTTTGCCTCTCCGCCTGCTTGTGTGCTCTCACTGTCTCTCTCAAGTGAATAAATAAAATCTTAAAAAAAAAAAAAACAGGGGAAATGAAGACATTCTTGGATGAAGAAAACCTATGAGAATTCATTGCTAGCAGACCTACCTTTAAAAATGACTAAAGGAAGTTCTTTAAATAGAAGTATGATAGAAAGTTTAAAAATTTGGGGCACCTGGGTGCCTCAGTCGGTTAAGCGACTGCCTTCGGCTCAGGTCATGATCCCGGAGACTTGGGATCGAACCCCACATCGGGCTCCCTGCTTGGCGGAAAGCCTGCTTCTCCCTCTCTCACTCCCCCTGCTTGTGTTCCCTCTCTGGCTGTGTTTCTCTCTGTCAAATAAATAAAATCTAAAAAAAAAAAAAAAAAGACTTCTAAAAAAAAAAAGTTTAAAAATTCCAAAAAGAAAGACAAACACCATAATGGATTAAAAACTATAAAAATATAATGGGCTATCCTAGTTCTAGTGAGTTTCTTAAATCATATTTGATAGTTAAATCAAAAGTCATAATGCCAACTGATTTGGTGCTCAATATATGTAGAGGGATTCCTTAAGACAAATACATTTAAACAGTAGGAAGAATAAAGAGATTTAAATAGAAGCATGTTTGTACATTTGATTTACTAATGGTAAAATTAGTCAACTATGATCAGTCATGTATGTATGTTGAAATACCTAGAGTAACCACTAAGAAAAGTTTATATACTCAAAAACTAAAAATAAATCAAAATAAAATCCTAAAAAGGGGTTCCTGAGTGGCACAGTCAGTTAAGCAACCAACTCCTGGCTTCGGGTCATGCTCTTGGGTCCTGAGATCAAGTCCCACCATTGGGCTCTGTGCTCAGCATGGAGTCTCCTTAGGTTTCTCTCTCTCCTTCTGCCCTCTCCTTTGTGCACACTGTCTCTCTCTCTCTGATAAATAAATAAATCTTTAAAAAAATGAAATCCTAAAGTATGTTCAAATAACTTACTGAAAGATAAGAAAAAAGCAACAAAAGAAGCAAATAGAAAAAAAAAAAAAAAGGAAGACTTAAGCCCAAACATGTTAATGATACTGCTATGGACTGAATGTTTGTAGAACCTCCATGATGTGATTAGTGTACTTGAAAGATATACTCTCTTTCTGTCATATGAGGATACAATAAGAAGATGGCCTTTGGCAAATCAGGAAGTGGATTCTCCTTGGACACTAGATCTGCCAGTGCCTTGGTCTTAGACTTCTCAGTCTCCAGAACTATGTGAAATAGATGTTTGTTGTTTAGGCCACTCAGTGTTTGGTACCTTTGCTATAGCAGCTTATAGACAGTTATGTTAAAAGTAAGTGATCTAAATACACCACTAAAAAAGCAGAAATTGGTACAGTGGACTAAAAACAAAAAACAAACAGAATCAATTCAACAGTCATTTTCTAAGAAGCTCACTTCAATGCAGCCTCATAGGTAGGTTGAAAGTAAAGAATGGAAAAGTGTACTGTGAAAATATTAAAGAAAAAAGCAAGAATGGCTATTTGAATATCAGATAGACTATTTATTTTTAAATATTTAATTTAATTAATTAATTTATTTTAGGGGGGGAGGGAGAGAATCTCCAGCAGACTTTGTGTTGAGCACAGAGACTGACAGGTGGCTCAATCCCATAATCCTGAGATCATGACTTGAGTTGAAATCAAGAGTCATACACTTAACTGACTGAGCTACTTAGGGGCCCCTCAGATAGACCTTAGAGTAAAGAAAATTCCTGTGGACTAAGAAGACATTACATACTGATGAAAGGATCAATCCACCAGGAGGACATAAAAATCCTAATTGTATATGCATCAAATGATAGAGTCTCAAAATACATGAAGGAAAAACTATAGAACATATAGGAAGGACAAATAGACAAAACTACAATTATAGCTGTGGATTCAAAGACTATTCTCAGCAGTTGATAGACCTACTGAATAGAAAGTCAGCAAGGATATAGAAGAGCTGTGCAATAAAGTCAACACAGAGGGTTTATTTGACATATATAGGATGCTTATATATATGCCCAATATATATATTTTTGGAACATTGTCTTGGAACATTGATCAAGATAGACCATATCCTCTGCCATAAAACAAACCTTCACAGATTTGAAAGAATTGAAATTATACAGTTTATTCTCTGACCATAATCAAAACTAGTCATCAAAAACAGAAAGATAATAGGAAAGTCTCCAAACATGAGGAAATTACACAAAACAACTCTAAATAATCCATGGATCAAAGAGGAAATCTCAAAGGAAAGAAGAAATAACAAAAAACTGAATGAAATTAAAACAGGACATATCAAAGTATTTGAGATGCTACTGAAAATGAGGGGGAAATTTCTAGTACTAAATGCATTAGGAAGAAAAGGGTCTGAAATTAATAATGTAAATTTCTACCTCTGAAAACAAGAAAAAGAAGAAAAAAAAACCTAAACAAGTGGGAAAATAAGAAAAAAAAGAAATTGATAATTTTCTAGCAGAACTAAGAAAACCATCCATTTTAGGAATAAAGTATGTGGTGTAATGACAGATCCTACAGACATTAAAAGGATAATAAAGGAATACTATGAATAGCTTTATGCTAATAAATTTCACAACATAGAAAAAATAGACCAAAAATTTCAAAAACTGCAAACTATCAAACTTCAATAAAGATGAAAAAAATTAGCTGAATGGTCCAATCACCATCAGAGAAATTGAATTTATAAGTAAAATCTTTTGAAAAATAAATTTGGCCCAATTGGCTTCATTGGAGAATTCTACCAAAATTTTAAAGAATTGGCAAAAACTTTTACATAATTTTTCCCAGAAAATAAAGAAAAGAGAAATCTTTTCACTCATTTTATGAGGCTTGTCTCATCTGGATATCTAGATCAGACAAAGATAATACCAAAAAGAGATGGAGATAGTACCTCCCCCCCAAAAAAAAACAACCCTAAAGATGCAATATCTTCCATGAATTTAGACACAAAAATCTTCAACAGAATATTAATGAATCAAATTCAACAATGTATGAAAAGAATTATATACCATGAACAAATGGGATTTTTTTTTCCAGGAATACAAAGCTAGTACAGTACATGAAAATCAATCAGTATAATTTACCCTATCAATAGGCTACAAATGACAAATCATATAAATATATCAACTCATGCAGGAAAAGTATTTGACAATATTCAACATTAATTATTAAGACATTTAAGCAAACTAGGAATACAGAGGAACTTCCTCAGATTGATAAATACTGTCTATAAAAAACCTAAAGTTAACATCATACTTAATAGAGAAAGAATGATGCTTTCTAAGATCAGGATGAAGGCAAGGATGTCTGCTTTTACCACTTTTCTTCAACATAGTACTGGTAGTTCTAGCCACTGCAATAAGGCAAGAAAAAGAAGAAAAGAAGATTGGAAAAGAAGAAACTGATTTATCTGTATTGGTAGAAGACATGATTTTCTTTGAAGAAAATCCCAATGAATCAACATAAAATTTCCTATAATAAATAAATCAGTTCATCAGTTTCACAGGATACAAGAAATCAGTCGCATATCTATATACCAATAATAGCTGTATGGAAATGAAAATTACAAATACAGTTCCATTTACAATCAGCCCAAACAAAATGAAATATTAGTTATAAACTTAATAAAATGTGTATAGGATCTGTATGCTAAAAATTACAAAATGCTTATGAAAGAAACTGAAGAAGACCTAAATAAATCAAACATCTAAATAAATGTTATGTTTATGGACTGGAAGTCTCAATGTAATAAAGATGTCAGTTTTCCCCAAATTAATCATAGGGTTCATGAGATTCCTATCAAGATCCAAGCAAAGTGTTTTGAAGATACAGACAAGCTTTTTCTAAAAGTTATATGGAAAGACAAACTCTCTGAAATAGAAAAATAAAGCGGGAGAAATCCAACATTAAATTCTCCTATATAGCTATTATAATCAAGACCACATGGTTTAGATGGAGGGATAGACACAAAGATCAGTGGAACCGAATAGAGAATCCAGAAGTAGATCCACACAAAAATGCACAACTGGTTTTTCACAAAGGTGCAAAAGCAACTCAATGGAGAAAAGACAGACTTTTCAACAAATGCTGCTGCAGTACACTTGACCTTTGAACAAAATAGGTTGGAACTGCACAGGTGCACTTGTGCACAGAGTTTTTTCTTTTTTTGATAAATACAATATAGTACTATAGTGTATTTTCTTTTTAAAATTATTTTCTTAATAACATTTTCTTTTTTCTAGCTTATTATAAGAATATAGTATATAATACATGTACTATATAAAATATTTGGTGATCATCTGTTCATGTTATCAGTAAGGCCTTAGGTCAACAGTAGGCTATTAGTAGTTAAAGTTTTCGAGGAGTAAGATATTATGCCTGGATGTTCGTCTGCACAGACGTCAGCACCCCTAACCCCCATGTTGTTTAAGAATCAACTGTAATTGGATATTCACAGGCAAAAACAAACAAAAATATAAAACCTTAAAGACAAGTAAAAACCATGAACTAAACTCATACTTCTATTAAAAATTAAAAAAAAGTATCAGGATTGTTCTTCTCTCAAAAAATGATTTGTTGCGTCTCCCCTTCCCCTCTCCTTCCTGAAATTGCATAAAGTTATTGTTTCTTCCCTAAAAAGTTTAATGTAGTTTGCCAGGAATACTATGTGGCCTGACATTTCTTTATGGGAAGGTTTTGGGTTATGAATACAGTTACTTTAGTTGATTTGGGACTATTTAGGTTTTTCTATTTCTTCTTCTTCTTAGTTTTGATAATTTAAATTTTCCAAGAAATTTAAGTTTGACTAGATTGTTGAACTTAATATTCATCATTTTTAATGATCTTTTTAGATCTTAAGGGTCTTTAGTGATATCTTCTCTTTCATTCTTGCTATTGATAATTTTTGTGTTTTGCCTTTTTTTAGATTAGGTAGGGGTTTATTTTATCAATTAATTTCATTTTATTAGACTTTTCAGAACTATTAACCCATCTGAATTTCTGATTTCTTTTTCATTTCTTATTTTCTTGATTTTGTCTCTTATTTTTATTAAATCCTTCATTCTGTTTTCTTTGAAATGATATGTTTTGGGACTCTATTTTTCTCTGAACAGATTGAGTTTTGTTCTAGCAGGAAGCTAAATTATGAGAGATTACTTTAGAATGATGGAGGCTTTGCTTTAGGCTTTATTAGGTAGATCTTTATTTTGATATTGCTCTTGACTCTTAAGTCATGGTTCATTTTTGTTTCAATGGGAATTCACTCTAACTTCACAAGATATGAACTCCAGTGTTCCTCTTGCTATGGGAAGCTGCAAAAATTTTTGCTCAGCTTTTCCAGACTTCCAGCTGTTCATAACTCCCCTGAGCTTTTTGGAATCATCTTGCTGTCTTACGAGCTGTTCTGGAGTCAACCAAGGATCTGAGGGGAGTTTCTGAGTGGATTTTGGTATTTTCCACTATGGGTCCCTCAATTTCTGTGACTCTAAATATGTCCTAAAAATATCTCTGACTTCCCAGAGCTATAAGAGTACAGCCTTCTCCTTGATTTTTATTCCTGTACCTGGACTGGGGAATGCCCTTAGATAAAAGCCAAACAAATATGATCTTACTTAGTCTGCTTACTTTTTCTCAAGTGTTGAATCCTCTCCAGTTTCAATCTGCTTTTGGTTACTCTCCAGTGCCTTTACACTGTTGCATTTTATACTTCATTTACAGTTTGTAATTGTATGGGCAGGAGAATTACTGTGATAACAAGCAACTCCATGATTATCCTTAGAATATAATAGACCTCATTTTATTGTTAGCATTGCACTACAGAAAATTTCCAGATTTTTATCAGATTATTATTATTATAAACTTTGTTATTGCCAATTTCACTTCCATTTCTTCTTCATTATCACTTTGCCTTTGATTTAGTAAATGTAATTGATGTGTTTTTATTAATAGAACTGTTTTGACATCATTCTTGCTTGAGTGCAAAATGGACGTAGATTTGTTTTGGATAGTTTATCCATCCATTTTTCATTATTAAAAGTTAATCCATGGGTAAGATTAAAAAAAAGAAACCATTGAAAGTAAAAATCTCAGAACTCACAAGCATTTAATATCCATGTCTAATAGTGTACACATTTAACTTGATAATTAGCAAGTAGTAGTACTTCTATAATGTTTCACAGTTACCATTGTGCATTCTTTGAATACTTTGGTTGAGCAACACTGGACTTGAAGCTCTCAGCATGGGTTGAAATGGGGTTTCCTTTTTGTTTTCCTTCTTGCTTTGGCTTCATATTCCCTTAGCTACTCCTGGTTACTACGTTTTTATTTTCAAACTTCACTGAGTTGTGTTCACAAAGAAGCAGAACAGTGGAGGGAGAATGAGGAGGTAAATGAACAGGCGATGGAAGGAGGAAGTCCATACTTGAACAATTATAAATTGTTCACAGGGAATGGCTGAATATATTTTAGTGGTCTTGACTTTTGGCAACACATTTACTGAGGAAATAGCTCCCATTACTCCACAATGAAAGTGTTCAACACGTAACAGCTCAGGGCTCCACAGAATTAATCTCTTCAGTCTTTCTTCAAGAATCCATTAGTAGGTCAGAGGGCTTAGCAAATCAGCTTCATTCTATACTATTGTTTTTCCTCTCAAGGCTTTTTTCCCCTTTTGCATGGACTGTTTTTTCTTTTCCTTTTAGAAGCTATAAAATATATAAGGGATAATGAGTTTTCCTTCATCAGAATACCTAGAGTATTAGTCATTATGTGCATATGGTACTTAGTAATAACATGGGTATCATTTAGTGAATTGGATGTTTATAAGATAAAAAGAACTTTGTTAATAACCAACATATGGATTTTCTAAGTAATTTAGAACATTTGTTAGTATACATTTAAATATAAATATTTTAAGTGAAAGAAATAACAAATTTTCAAGCCACTGCTCCTCCATCATGTTTGCTATAATTTTCATTAAGCTTGTTGAAAAGTGAACGGATGTAAGACTGTACATTATCACTTATGAAGTTCAGTACTCATGGGAAATATTTTTATTAACTTGAAAACTAAAGAATATTGAAATATTCTTTTTTTAAAGATTTTATTTATTTATTTGACAGAGAGAGAGATTACAAGTAGTCAGAGAGGCAGACAGAGAGAGGAGGAAGCAGGCTCCCTGCTTTGAGATCAGGCCTTGAGATCATGACCTGAGCCGAAGGCAGAGGCTTTAACCCACTGAGCCACTCAGGCGCCCAGAATATCAAAACACTGCATTCAGTTATTTGTAAAAGTTAATAAACAAATCATTATTAATCTCCATACTAATTGTTCTCACTAGTATTTTTCATTTTCAATAAATGTAAATAGGAGTTTGAACATTTTGTTGGTATTAAAGAGGGCTAGGTATTGTGTGTACTAGTCATATGGCCCTGGCTGAGAACTTTAAGATATGAGTTTTTAGAGTATAACTGGAAGAGAAAACTCTTACCAGAAACTAAAATTATAGGCCAATAAGTGGTGTGAATATCTATATATTCAAATACAGAGTACCACCAAAGAGGCTAGCTAGATCCTCCAGTGGCTTCTGTATCTTAACCTCTAACTTCCTGGCAGTAGAATAGGTTTCAGTTAGATTCAAACTGAGAAAGAGTTTCCTCAATGATTTTATTCTTACCTGACTATGATATTATGTTGTTATTATTGCCCTATTGTTAGTCTAGCATTGCTGTTTTACACTGATTCATATAACATATGGTTTATAGCACTGTATTTGAAGGACCATAAGTAACATAGAGGCCCGGATATAAAGATGATACAAGTGCAGCAGTGGCAGACACATGGATTTACAGTTTGATCCATTTACCTAAGTGGCTGCCTTCTTCCCTCTTTAGTTTTGGTGGATTCCTTCCAAAGAAGTAAATTTAAATGAAGAGGACTACCCTTTCAGAGATTTTCTTTCACTGATAGTATATGGGTAATTGTACTCTATTGCTAGGAGCTCAAAGAGCACAAAATATTTAGATTTTTACTGAATTTGAAGTATATAATTTTTAGGAATATAAGGCAAAATTTCTATTTTATATAACAGTTAAAATTTAAAATGGGGACAAGGCAAACAACTCACCAGAAAGTCCTCACAAGAAGAGCTCATGAGAAAGACAGTCACATAGAGGGGAAGTGGGTAGGGAGGATGTACAGGGAATGCCCAATGTGAAGGGCGTCTGTGGCTATCGGGGCGGAAATGGGTGGGAACTGAAGTCCTCTTGGGCTCTTCCTGTGTGGGAAGTGAGACGGGAAATGAGGAAGTGAAAGGAAGAGGTGAAACAGAAGGCTAAAGTGCTTGGAGAATTTTGGTCATAGCATTAAAAGCTTTTCTGGATGGGTGGGTGAAATGATAGAGAATGTTAGTTAAAGAGGAGAAAAAATAATATTGCTGTAGGTTATAAATTAAATCACAAAAACTGTATTTGATATGCAAGTGAAGACTGCGATTCCTTTTAAATTACTCCTAGTTGCTGGGCTGTGCTGCTTTGAATGTGACTTTGAGGTGAGCCTGAGCCACATGGGGTCCTGGATTTATTTTGTTCACAAAAATTCATGGTTTCTAAGTGTGAAAAGATACATTAAAAGCTGATTTTCTTTTAGAATAAGAGGCACAAAACCTGGAATAGAAAGCACAATGGACTCCTTGAGTTCTTACTCTGCTCTTCTACCAATTAGAACTCTGGGGAACTTTGTAGCTGTTTAGGGCCACATTTTCTTAATTTGTAAAATAAAGGGCTAGATGAGGTAATTGAAAAGTTAGCTTTCACCTCTAAAAATCTATGCTTTATGAGTTAAAACGTCAGCATGAGTAGATGCAATTATTTTATAACTAATAACTATTAGCATGTTTCTAAAACAATAATGCCAATGATAAGACTAGCTATGCCTTAATAAATCTTTTTTTCCTATGTCAGGAATTATCTAGGTATTATCTATCTCTCATCTAATTTTGACAGTAATTCTTCAATATGGGTATTTTTATCCACATTTTATAGTAGAGGAAACCAAGAAAGTTTAAATTAGCTAAGACCTCGAGCTTTCAGCTAATTGATGTTAGAAATGAGAAATTTGCACCTAGGTCTGCAGGACTTTGAGGTCAGGCTGGTGTCCCACACCTTGGACATATGTCTACAAAAGAGAGCTTGAGCCCCCATCCTGAGTGCCAGAACTAGCAATCTTTACAGGGATTTGCAGCAATTTCCAGCATCTCTAGAACAGAGTTTGGAAGAGAGCTATAATCATTCAGTCAGCTGGAGCCCCATTGTGGCATCCTGCCTAATCTTCTCCAGCTCTGTAGCATTCACTAGGCAAAGAGTTGCTGCTGTTTCCTTCTTTCTATAAAAACACCACTATTTCTATTTAAGGTGAGCCTACAGCTTGTTCTGTGCAAGGCGGAACCAACTGATGGGTGCAGAAAGGGAGGGAGGGAGGTGCAGCATGGCATTCTTATAGACTCCAGGTTACCTGTATTTAAACTTCAGGCCTAAAACATCTCTACTTGTGTCCATAGCTACTCTTGAAAGATTTTTTTTGGTTTTCACAATTACCACTTGCCCAGAATCTCAGTAAGTCTCTTAGGAAAAACAATTTTGAGGGTTCTGGATCTCTTTTTGTTAAATATAACTTAAAATCAATCCACAGACCAGGCAAGCTGTAAATACACTGTAATTGCCATTCTCCTTTTCTTTCTCCCCTCTTCCTTAAGACAAACATATCCCCCTAGCTACAAAACTCAAACTCCCATGCATAGCTGAGTATATAGACCCAGATGGGGAAGGGAGAATGATGTACGGAGCTGTCTGCCTCCATCCAGCTTACATATCATCTTACACCCAAACCAAATTTATGGAATATCTCAGTTGAGTCCTAGACACAAAAAGCAATGATAGGAGCTTGTCTTGACATATAAATAAGGTTGTGAAAGTTTAGAGAATGAATCACAGTCTTCTTCCACATAAATTTTTATGCATAATTATGACCTTTCCAGGTAGAATGAATTGTTCTCTTTTCTGTGGTCCTATACCACATGTATTTATATCTCTATCATAATATGGATTCTACTTTTTTCTTTCATTACTGTGATTTATGTCTATGCCTTATCTCTCCTCCTAGATTGTAAACTTCTTAAGTCTAGATATCATATTTATAGACTTGAACTGAATATTCAAATCATTAGAAATAGAGCTTATACCTTCTTGATATTCTTCAAGAAGAATATATACCACATATCTATGAAACATCTGAAGTAAATTTAAAAATTCAGAATAATAAATTTCAGAATTCAAGTAGACTAAAATATTTGGAGTTATTTCTTTATAGTAAACAAAATGCTAGGAAAGAGGATTATTAAGATGTACAAGATGTCCTTACCATTTGGTCAAGTCAGGTCCTAACAGTAGGACAAATTCTGTGAAATAGAAAGAAAGGTATATTCCTTTATCTATTGACAAGCTCCCTTCACAAATCCAGGCTAGTTTCTCAACATGGAGCAGTGCTTCTACAACCATTCTGGGCTTTTGAAAGATGTAGTTACCCTTTTTGTCCCCAATTTTGGCCCTCAGAGGAAAAGACACAGAGGATAAATAATACACCTCAATCAAAGTGAGATAATCTTTTATCAGATTCTGTTGTTAAAACTTTATTTTATTTACTCTGGTTCATTTGAGATGATCAGTTTCATTCCCAATCCAAAGCAGTCTGGAGATATTTTTTCTACTATTTTTTTTGAAATATATCCTTTCTTTATCTCTAAATAAAAGATCAACTTATGAAGTTTTAGAGATTTTCACTGATAAATTCGGAAAGGTTAATAAAGTGACATTTAGCCCTGGGATCCTGATACTCAAGATTGTATCATGGCTTTTCATTTTTTTTGGTCATTTATTACCTTTTAATCTACCTACCTACTTGTTAACATTTCTCTATCATCTATTCATCCATTCATTTATCTTTTTTCTTAGTTCAAGAAACTGCCTTTGATAAAAAATTAATCCTCTAGTTTTGCAAGTATATTCCCCCCCCTTCCTTGTCTCTCTTCTTTTTTTTCATTTCTTCTTTCCTTTATTGAATTTCTACAGGCCAGCCACTGCTTACAAGGGAAATACATACAACCCTTGATACTCCAAGGATGGGAGGACTTTACAGAATATTAGTGATGCAGACTGGTGAACAAATAAGAGAAGCAGCTTTCATGGATATATTCAAAGTAAAATGAGAGCAGAGAGAAAAGAACAGGTAAGAAAAAAAGATAACATTTGAGCTGAAATTTGAAGGAAGGGTGAGTAGGAGTTTTTATGCAGACATTTCAGGCAGAGAGAATTACATACGCCAAGACAGAGAGGAGAGGAGTGAGTCAACAGGGCATGTTCTGAACATTAGAGATATTTAGTATTGCCTACAAGGCAGGTGTGTGGGAGGAGTTGGGGTTGGGATGATGGGAGACAATGACCTTAGCTGCCATTTGAGGCAATTTGTCCTTTATCCCAAAAGCTCTGAGAGCCATTTAAGGATTTTGAGCAGGGATTTTGAGCAGCTCTAATTTTCATTTTAGATAGATAACAGAGCAAGACTGGAGGAAGGGGGGACAGGACGGGGCCTACCTCCTTATATCTTTACACATTCTTGTATCTCACTCCAGGTAAGAGATGCTAGACACAGAAAAAGGGCAGATACAATGACAATGAGAAGCAGGGGAAAATCAAAGAATTATGTTGGAGATAAAATTAACTCAGTGATTGGATTATTGGATGGCAAGAGAGACTCTGTAGTCTTTCGGCCCTTACTCCACTCCTCCTATGTTTCTCATTTGAATTGTAACATTTGTTTTATTAGACGTTGAACTTTTATTTCATATGCGCTCAAGTAATCAATGGGCCAGAATAGCTTATCAGCATTAGTTGAAGAAGTTCTATTTTGTAGTCTACCATCACATTATAGAGTTGGAACTCCGCTAGATTCCTGCCTGTTTGAGATTTTAGATTTAGAATTTCTGAAAGAAGATCTTTGGAATGCTTTGTAGGTTTATATTCCTTATAGAATACTGTGAGTTTTTTTTTTAAGGTGAGCATTTAGCTTGTAGGAGGACATTTATTGACTTGAGAAATAGATAACATAATTGTTAATTGAGAAAGTATGCTGCAAAGTATCAAGTACAATATAATTCCATTCTTATTAAAAATGTAGTCAGTTATTGATATATAACTATATATGTAGGCATCATACATCATGATTTGTTTTTCTTGGTCTTATCTCCATTTTCTTTAACAATCATGTATTCTTATTGTAATAAGAACTAGAAAATACAGGAGTCACTTATTTGCATCTGTAGTTGACCCTTGGACATAAACATGTGACAGAAATGGAATTTAGGATAGCAATCATCCAAGCAATGGCCAAGTTGGAAAAGACCATTAGTGGCAAGATAGAATCTCTAAGGACTGAAGTGAAAGCCGACCTGGCAGTGGTTAAAAATGCTATCAATGAGATCCAATCTAATCTAAATACTCTAACAGCTAGGGTAAATGAAGCAGATGATTGCATTAGTGATCTGGAAGACAGATTAATTGAGAAGGAGGAACAGGAGAAGTCTTGGAACAAATAGCTAAAATCCCATGAAAATAGAATTAGGGAAATAAATGATACCACGAAATGCTCCAATATCAGCATTATTGGAATCCCCGAGGGAGTTGAGAGAGAGAGCAGACTAGAAGACATAGTTGAAAAAATCCTGGATGAAAATTTCCCTAATCTGGGCAATGAAATAAGTGTTCATATCCTAGAGGCAGAGAGGACACCCCCCAAGATCAATGAGGCTAGAAAAACCTCCAGACACATAATTGTGAAATTCATGAATCATAAATTCAAGGAATATGTCTTAAGGGCAGCTAGGGGGAAGAGATCCCTTACGTACAGAGGGAGGACCATCAGAATAATGTCAGACCTATCCACAGAAACCTGGCAAGCCAGAAAGGGCTGGCAAGACATATTCAGGAAATTAAATGAAAAAAAAAAAGTGCAACCAAGGATAGTGTATCCAGCAAGGCTGACTTTCAAAATGGATGGAGAGATAAAGAGCTTCTAGGACCAGCAAGGTCTAAAAGATTATGTGACCACCAAGCCAGCACTACAAGAAATATTAAGGGGGAGTTCTGTAAAAGAGGAAAGAACCCAAGCATGACACAGAACAGAAATTTATAGAGGCAATCTATAGAAATAAGAACTTCACAGGCAACATGATGTCAATAAAAATGTTTCAATAATTACTCTCAATGTGAATGGCCTAAATGCTCCAGTAAAATGGCACAGGGTTGTAGACTGGATAAAATGACAGGACTCTTTCCTATGCTGGCTACCAGAGACACACTTTGAATCTAAATATACATCTAGACTGAAAGTGAGGGGATGGAGAACCATCTTTCATGCCAGTGGACCTCAAAAGAAAGCTGGGGTAGTGATTCTCATATCAGACAAATTAGATTTAATGTAAAGACTGTAATTATAGATACAGAAGGACACTACATCATTTTTAAAGGGTCTATCCACCTAGAAGATCTAATAATTGTAAATATTTATGCTCCCAACATGAGAGCAGCCAACTACATAAGCCAGCTGTTAGGCAAAATAAAGTCATATTGATACAAATACATTAACTGTAGGAAACCTTAACATGCCACTCTCAGCAGTGGATGGATCATCTAAACAGAAAATCAACAAAGAAACAAGAGCTTTGAATGACACATTGAACCAGATGGATCTCATAGATATCTTCAGATCATTCCATCCTAAAACAACAGAGTACTTATTCTTCTTGAGTGCACATGGAACGTTCTCCAGAATAAACCACATACTAGGTCACAAATCAGGGCTCAACCGATATAAAAAAAAAAACTGAGATTATTCCCTGCATATTCTCTGACCACAATGCCTTGAAACTGGAACTCAACCATAACAGACATTTCAGAAGGAATTCGAACACTTGGAAGCTAAAAACTATCCTACTCAAGATCTTTGGATCAACCAGGAAATCAAAGAACTTAAACATTTCATGGAAACCAATAAGAATGAAGATACATCAATCTAAAACCTATACAACAAAGGCGGTCCTAAGGGGGAAATACATAATCATCCAAGCCTCTCTCAAAAAACATTGAAAAATCCCAAATACACCTAGTCTCTTTATACCTTAAAGAACTGGAAAATCAACAACAAATTAATACATCTGTAGTTGACCCTTGAACAACATGGGTTTGTGTGGGTCCACTTACATGAGGAATTTTTTAATAAATACAGTACTATGAATGTGTATTCTCCTTTTTATGATTTTCCTCTTTTTTTAAAAAAAGATTTATGTATTTTAGAAAGAGAGCATCTTGGGGAGGGACAGAAGGAGAAAGAGAGAGAATCTCAAGAAGACTTCCTACAGAACAGGGAGCCTGACATGGGGCTCTGTCCTACAACCCTGAGATCATGACCTGAGCTGAAATCAGGAATTGGATGCTTAACTGAATGAATGCCCAGGCATCCCTTTTTCATGTGACTTTCTTGATAACATTTTCTTTACTTTACTGTAAGAATACAGTGTATTATATAGAGAGCATTCAAAATCTCTTTTAATTGACTGCTTATGTTATCAGTAAAGCTTCCATTTGGCAGTAGGTGATTAGTAAAGTTTTCCAAAAGTCTGTAGTTGTAAGTGAATTTTCAACTGTCCTGAAAATTTTGGTGTCCCTAATCCCCATGTTGTTCAAGGGTCAACTGTGTATTCACTTGAGTTGCCTTGGTGTCTCTGAGGATAACTGCTGATGTGAGTTTGAATAGGTGGTTATTCCCTTTGCTGGCCTCTTGGAGTAGGAGCTGAGACTGGGATGGCACACCTGCTCTGGGAACCTTCTTGTTGGCTATTCACAAGCCACCTCCTTTTAGGCTGGTTTCTCCTCATAGAGGGCAAACTCAATCAGGCACCTTGAGGTACGATTGCTAAAGGTTGAGAACTATGAGATGAGATGACTTGTATTATTAAAACAAATTTGCCCCTCAAGTGGATGGCTTCTAGCTAGGTTGAGATAGTCTTACTCTGAAGTGTGTAAACTCTTAAAAAATATCTGATTTACAGGGGCACCTGGGTGGCTCAGTTGGTAAAGTATCTCCCTTCAACTCAGTCATAATCCCAGGGTCCCGGGATCGAGCCTCATGTCAGGCTCTCTGCTCAGTGAGGAGTCTGCTTCTCCCTCTCTTTCTGACCCTCCCCTCCACTTCTGCTCTCCCTCTCTTTTTCTCTCTCTCTTAAATAAATAAATGAAATTTTTAAAAAAGTTTCTGATTTATCAAGCAATCATTGTCAGGAATCCTCAGAGTTCTAATAGTCTTTACAGTATGCCATAAAGATATATGTTACCTCTGACAAGATTGGAAATATATTTGTTAACTTTCAGATATTCTGATATGAAATAACTAGATCTATGAGATTCCCATAATTATAAACATATAAAACTTTTTAGCAGTTTGGAAAGAAATTTTTTTTTGAGAAAATGTTGTAGTTGGCGTGACTCCTGTTTTTAACTCGTGTTTAACATTCTCCTTTTGTTCCATCCTGAATAGTTGGAGGAGTGCATGATTGAGCCTGTCAATTTGAAATATGGTTTTTAGATTTTAAGATATGGTAGAGATATTTTCTTTTTTTTCCACATGTCTGTAGGAATTAAGTAGTTATTTTGGAAGATATGTTTGTTCATATTTTGTGAGGCATTCCACCCAGCTCATTTACTTTTTTCCATTTCAGTAAAAATAATAATAGCTAAAATTATTGAAATACAACTATGTGATGACACTATATATATTTTTGCATATAAATTATCTCAATATGTTTATAAATAGGTGTTACTAACACCTTCACAATATATTTATAAATAGATGTTATTATATCTATTTTGTGTATATGGAAACAGAAAATTTAAGAAACTTTAATGGTAAGCAGCTCATACAAACAGAACTGGGATTTGACTGACTCTAGAGTCTAAATTACTTCATTATATTGGAGCTTTATAGTCTTTCTTTTATATATATATATATATGTAGATATATATACACACACATACATACGCATTTGTATGCATACATATATACACACATATATAACAACTTTGGAAAGAACATTGTGTAGACCGTAATCAGGTATCTTCACACTGGATTTTGTCCTTTGTTTTTCTCACTAAGTATGTAATTTTAAAGAATCCTTAATTTTCTTGAGGAAAAAAAAGTTTCTACTAGTTGAAAATAGTAACAAATATACATATGATAATAAGTAGAATCTGTTGTTAAGAACATAGATTCAAGTTTTAACTTCCACAGAGCTTGGGCAGAAAAGAGTTCTAAAATGTGCATTTAACTTAGTGAGGACCTTTTAATGGTGACAGGTCTGAAGTTTTCAACTTACAACCACAGCGGTGTTGAAAACCACAGGTGCTATTCTCACTTCAATTGTTTTTATATAAAAAAAAATTGTAAAAAGTAGATATCTTCTGACTGGGGGCTTGCAAATACCCATTTTTATTCAGAAACTTTAGTTACAGTTTATATCTTACACAAATGAGAAATATACCTTAATTCAAGAAATTTCTGAAAGTATTCAAACTCACAAAGTAAAGAATATCACTTAAATGTAGTGAAAGTTGGGCTAGAAGCTAATGGCAAGCAAAGTAGTGATGAAAACAACTTGTTTTTTAGTTTCCAGCCTTTCCAGTGAGTATTCTCTCCTTTTAATCCTAAGAGAGCAAGTGTCCTTGTGTCCCACATCCACCAAGATTATCTTCCTGATCCTTCATTAATCTGACTTGCAAATGATTGAAAGGAAAAGATGGAGAAGATGCCCTTCCAAAGATATTTTCATTTTAGAGGTCTTATAGATTTTACCTGAGGAGACAAATATGTAACAAAATTTTAGGCAGGAACCAGGAAATAGAAGTAATTATTTAAGCTAATGGAAGTTTTGTAGTCCTTCAAGAGTACGGCAGTATTTGTCCATATGCAAAGCTGATCCAGGCTCTTTACCTAATGTTATTTTTTTTCTCAGATTGAGCTAGTTCTGATATTCTCTCTTTACTCGTTAATTCAGTCAACCACATTCAAATGTCCAGTGTATAAAAAGGAGACTATGACAATGATACTTCTTTTTCTTTTTTTTTAAGATTTTATTTATTTATTTGACACAGAGAGAGATCACAAATAGGCAGAGAGGCAGGCAGAGAAAAAGAGGGAAGCAGGCTCCCCACTGAGCAGAGAGCCTGATGTGGGATTTGATCCCAGGACCCTGAGATCATGATCTGAGCCAAAGGCAGAGGCTTAACCCTCTGAGCCACCCAGGCACCCCTATGACAATAATTTCTTCCCTTTCATTTCACATTAATAGGAAAGAAAGGAACTATAGATAATAAAACTCATAATTAGCATTTGTTTATTTTGTCACTGTTTGCAAAACATCTTTCATATGCCTTGTCCCATTTAATCTTTGCTATGCCTTGACAAGTAGGAATTTTTGTTATTTCTACTTTATAGCTAAAGGCACTAAGCTTTAGAGAGGCATTGAGCCAGTCTCTAGTCATCTGGCTATTAAACTGCAAAGTAAGGGCTTGAACCCATGTCATTGCTTCTTGCAATTCTTGGGACATGGTGACTAAATATTGATCTTCTTTCTCATTTCTTTATTTGCCTTCTGCCTTCCTGCCCTGATTCATTGTTCTCTTCTTCTTCTCTTTAAATCTATCAACTCACCAATTCTTCCTCATGAAAATGAATCATATAAATGTGAAATATTAGTAGTATCACATAGATAAGTTTTAATACTATTTTGTTGGGTAAATGTGTGTGTGAAACAAATGTGTGTATGTATAATCCTTAAACAAATGTTAATGAATATGCAGTGAATGAATGACTAAATCAACAAATTAGGGCAGTAGAGAAATCTAGGCAAGTTGAGAGGTTATCAGCCCAAAATAAGTAATTGTGTGGGTATCTAAAAGAGTTTTTGGTTTTTCCTCTCTATTGTGCATGCTTTGTCACTGTCTAGCAAGGATTTCATTTACTTTATACTTCATGAACTCTTTACTCAAAGTCAGATTCTGCAAACAAAGCTTCTAATTTAGAATTGAATTTCTATCATGTTATGGTTATGGGGAGTAATGAAGCTTGGGGTAACATCTGTACAATAAAAAAATGGTCGTTTTTGATTTGGCTCCTTGCACTCTTCTCTGTGTTTCATTGTGCTGTGGATCCAGGAAGTCAGAGGCTTGCTGCTGAGGTGACTGTTGCTGCTGCACATGCATTGGGGAGAAGTCCACTCTTAGCTCAGGGCCTGGGAAAAGTGACCTGGCAGCATGGTTCTACAGCATCATCACATTGGTTCCATGTAGAGCAGGAAGGAGGGAGAGTTGGGAGAAATAGGTGATTATGAGGACCAAGAGAGCCAAGGCCATGGGTCAGAGTCAGGTAGAAGTAAGATGAGTTTTGTGTAGATACAGTAAGCAAAGTTTGGGACAATCATATGTAACAAAGAGGCAAAAGGACATAGCAACTGAGTCAGGTACAAAGGAAAGGATAAGAGAGCTGAATTCAAGGCTCAGTCCCACTATCCACTTCCTGTGTGGAGTCTAGGAGGTCACCTGCTTGTCACAAGCCTCAATTTCCTGTCTGTTCAGAGGATATTTGTAGCTTTGCATCTTCATCATGATGATGGTCTAAAAGTCAAAAAAGAATGCAGTCCACACTTCCTCACCAATACCACTGTCAATTTAAAGAGACCAGCTTCCAAAGGAAGTCTTACCACAAGAATTAGAGAAAGATACTGTGCAGACAAAACCGAGAGGCATCTACCAGGGAAGCTGATGTATGCATTTCTTTTGATGCATCTTCCTTATTTATAAAATGAGTGGGTTGTGAAAGTGGTGTGTTAGAAAATGTTTACCTGGCTCTTCTCTCCCCTTCCCACTCAAATAAACACAAACAAACACAGACAATTATATTTTTACAATTTAAAGAACATATAACACAGACTTTGCTATTAATAATATAACATACAGTACTCTTTATTTGAAGTTTCATATAGTCATTTGATCATCATAAAATACTTTTAAAAATTTTTGTCACAGTTTTATACCCATAGTCAACCTATGACTACAATTGATGGATGAGTATAGTTCCAACAGGAGTCTGTATGTTAATTACTAAGGTGAAAGGGCAACAATGAAGATCACACTTGGAACTTCACTCATCCTTCAGTGACATAAATGAGTTCTTTGTTGATTTAGGTAATAGCTTTCAAAAACTGGAAGAATATTTTCTCAGGCTATAGACCTGATACACTTTTAAGTTTAATCAGTTTTAGTAACATTTCTCTATTACTTTCTACTATGTACTGAATTGTGTCCCCCCAAAATCCTTTAGTCCCCAGTGTGACTTTATTTTGGAGATAGGGTCTATAAGGTTAAATCATATGGGTGAGTCTCTGACACTGTAAATTTACTGTCCTTACAAGAAGAGACATTAAAGAGCTTGATTTCTATGGCCATGGTGTGACAACACAGAGAAAAGTGACCATCTACCAACCAGGAGGAAAACTCTCACCAGAAACTGAACCCTATTAAGCCTTGATATTGGGCTTTCCGGCCTCCAAAACTATGAAAAAGTAAATTTCTGTTGTTTAAGCCACCTAGACTATGGTCTTTGTTATGGTAATCTAAGCAGACTAATAACATTTTTTCTTAAGTATAATTCAAAGACCGTCAGATGACAACTATCAGGCCCAACCTGGGATGCACAGGGTAGATGAGATTCTGGCCATGCCCATTCATTTTTATATTGTCTATGGCTACTTCCATGCAACAACAGTGGAACTGAGTAGTTGTGACAGAGATTACATGGCTTAAATTATTCAACCTAAATTATTTGTTGTGTGGCTCTTTATAAAAAACACTTGCCGACCTTTGTCTAGGCAGTCAACAAACAATAAATCAAGACTTGTTGTGTTTATGGGTTTCCTTGCTGTAAATGTTCACACTGTGACTGATTTTGAGCTATGGAAGTGACATCACTGAACACAGAGTTGGGAAGACAATGCAATAGTAGTATTACCACCATAGCTACAATAGATGTAAACAACTCAAAAACACATGTAAAATGTTCTAAAATAACTGTGAATTGATGATTTTTGAGTATTACTAGCTTTGTTTTAATATAATTCATTGACTTATAAGGTTATGTAATATCATCTTTAATAATGGCTATGTTTAGTAGTCAGCTTGCCTTGATATTGGGCTTTCCGGCCTCCAAATTCCTAAATATTTAAATCAACTCTCATGAGCTAATATGAACCAGTTCTAGCTCACCACAGCCCACCTTAAATTTCAGATGGTGTTTAAGTTTCCTTATACTTGTTACACTGCAGTATCTTTAAATCTTTATGTCCAGGGTGGTCCATAACCTAGGTTTTCCAAAATAGAAAAAAAAATTAAAATAGATCTCCATTTGAATGGTCTTTTAGAGGTACAAATAACTTTCACATCTTTCTTCTAATTATTTCCCTGACTTTCCTGATCATTAGTTTTATTTGAGATGCTCGTTAAAAATAATATAGATGTACTGACTGCTTTCTTGGAGATTCTAATAATGCAGGTCTCAATTGGGACCTGGAAATCTTTATTTTTAACTAATCCTTCAGTTGACTTTTATGATTATATTGTGAACACTTAATGTACTGTGGTTTCAGTAAATGACTTAGTGACAACTCTTGTCCATTTACAAGAAAATAAAGTTGTATTCTTACTCCAAAATAAATCTAAGTAGATCAAAGATTAAAATGTTATATGTATCTGCAATTAAAAAACAAAAGATAAACTGGGAAGAAATTGCATTGCATGTGACAAAGGGTTAGAATTGTTAATTTGGAGAAAGGTTTTGTAATCAATAAGAAAATGTCATCACTCCAAAACAAAATGAACAGAGCTCATGAACAGACAATTCAAAAAAGTAGACATAGGGACATCAGGGTGGCTCAGTTGATTAAGTGTCCAGTTCTTGTTTTGGCTCAGATCATGATGTCAGGATTGTGAGATCTAGCCCCACATTGGGCTCCACAGTCAGCATGATAGTCTGTGTGAGATTCTTTCTCTCTCCCTCTCTGTTCCTCCCCTCCTGTTCCTTGGACCACTCATAGCTTAAAAAAAAAGTCATGAAAATGGCCCATGTATTTATGAAAAAAGGACAAGAGCATTAAAAACATTGGAAATAAGGGTGTGAGAAAAATGTTCAGATTTATGGACCATTAGTGAGAGAGTAGATGGGAACAAGTCTTCCAGAGGGTTTCAAAATGTAAAATGTTCATGGCTTTACATGTAACAGCTCAATCTCATTAAAATTTGTTCACATTAAATAAATAATTATATGAAGGTAAACTCAATGGAGTGGTGTTTAAATAGTAAAAAAAGGAAGAAAGTGTGGAAATCATTGGTGATATCGACAAATTCCAAATTATCTGATACTCTTTAGATACAGTTTTGCAAATATCAAATTTACTATGTTTTTGCCTTCTTTGTAGGTCCAGATCCCGTAAAGTCCCCAAAGACAGTTAAGGCTATTTCATAGGCCTTTATTGGGCTAGTAGTTTTATCTTTATAAATACTTTACGTTTTAAATTGAAGGTGCATTGTGTGTTCTAAGACTGATCATAACTTTCTTAGCCCCCTTTTGTCTCAGTATGACGCTCAAGGAACACTAACCTGTGAATCACTTGAGCAGACTTTTTCTATATTATGGTAGGAATCTTCTTTTCTTTTTTCAAAACATGCTATTAAGGAGAAGATTAAACCATTGATGTGTCATCTGTCTCACATTTTTTTCTTAAAGACTGAGTCCTGAGAGGTTAGAATTCTGCTTCTCAGATCTGCAATTGGGTACCCTCTGTGCCCATAGAATAAATACCCAAAGTTTATTCTTTGAAAAACAATTTTCAAATGATTGTATATTACAACCAATAAAGATTCATTCCAGGGTACATTACTTATTTGTATTGATTCTGAAGCTACACCGGCCGAGTTCAAAGCTGTTTGGATCTTGTTTTGAACAGAACTAGGGTTCTTTCACAGTGCAGTCTCCACACCCCTCTAGACTATGGTGGGCTGCCATTTGCCTTCTTTCCTGCCACTTAGGTTTTTGTTTTATAGAAGCTTTTAGAAACTGTGTTAGAGACTTGATTTCTGCTTTCTAGGATGTTATGGTGGAATCTAGTTTGCAGTTGAAATTCCTTTTCCTTATATTTGACCTGCCTTCCCATGAGGATTCCCCAGGCATAGATAGATCTACTCTCTGACACCTCCCAGCAGCCACAGAGCATCTTTACAATTTATCAGTTAGACCTGTTCACAGTAGTGCTGATCCCCTGCCTGAAGCTTGTGGGCTTGTCTGCTGAGAGCCTCTACAGAGTCCTAAAGACAGATGCATGATTGCTGTCTTCCAAATTCACATAAGGGAAATGAACCAATGTAATTCACATTGTTCTCAATCATTGTCTCATGGATGTTAAGATCAACTTGGAAAGTTAGGGTTACAGCAGTCAGAGAACCAGCAGAAGCAACTTCAGTGTTTCTCCAGATGTTTTCCTCTCTGTAGATTGCTCAGTTTTTAGAGAGGAATTGAAGGGCATTAGAGTTCTTCCACAGTCACGGATACCTGCTAGAGACTTAACCAGCTCATATGTGACACTGGTGCAGGTGACAGTCTTTATCTTCACTCTCATCACACCAGCAACAATTTTTTATTGATTTTTTCATGGCTCGGAGAATGGAGTTTAACTGTTAGAGTTATCTCTGTCCTAGTGTTGCTAGGCTATTTGGATTGGGAGTCGCAGGAGCAGAAAATCTGGGTAATGTTAGAAAAAAAAGTTTGGTTAGCTTTCAAGTATTTCACTCAGTGGGTGAATCAAAAATCATTTTGAATCTGAAGGTTATTCATGTAATAATTAAGATGACACATTTCAAGCTCACCCTTCCTGACAAATGTTTCTTTAAAGAGACACTGATGCCTCATAGAAAACTTGCAAGACGTGACACATCAGCAGAAATTGTTTCTGCACAGAATGTTTTTCAAAGATTTTCCTGAGTAATCACTGGCATTTCCCCCCTTTTTTGTATAGTCTTTGCAAAACCTTCTGTTACTGCATGCTTGTTATTTTTGTGCTGTTAGTCAAGGTTTCATTTTTAAAACAACTTCTAAAACCACAGTATATGTAAAATTGCATTTAAAATAAGCCAAACACTCTGATTTGAATACTGATTAGGATGCAGCACGCTCATCAATAAACATGGAGCCACAATGACCTCGGGAGGGCGAGGAGCTTGTGATGTGCATCAATTGTGTTTGGGAAATAGCTTTTACTTATGACTCCGAAGTCTGTTTAAATTCAGGTTCCCAAACGCAAAGGACATGAAGCATCTAGCTCACCTGCCAGCACTGCATTAGGCACGGCTTCTATTTCAGTCGGAAGTCAGGCAGCATAATAACAACATAGTCATTTCTCTAGACCATCTTTTCATTTTTCCTACCTCAAATTGCTTTTTAGGGGTTTTGGGAATGGCTTTGCATCCTGGACATGCACTTAGGGAGGTAATGAATCATTATTCCTAAAGCTTGCTCTGATTCTATTGCACAGATTTAAAAATAGGGGAAAAAATAAAAATGTACTAATTTCCTGTCAGAAGACTACGATGGTTTCATGCATTATGACTAAATATTGATCTCGTAACAGGCTGGTGGAGGGCAACAGCTGGGAATTTAATGCCATTCATGTGGCTATTGCAGGAGTGGTCTGTTTGGGGGCCCAGGGAAGGAGTCACAGAACATTTCATCAGTACTTGTTTTAGGCTCCATTGGGTGAATTTGTGTAGTGTGTCCCACTGGGCTTCGGTGGTCAGTGAGGTCAGCTGGAAGTTTCCCCTAGCCTGGAAGCCTACTTCCAATAGCCTAATGCTCTCTCTTCTAGACTGGGATGTACGCCAGCCCCAGAAGGAAGGGGGCTGGGTGTGACCGGTCAGCATGAGTAGCTCCATTCTGCCCCATTACTAACACTGTGTAGCCAGCTGGGTTCCCAGAGGGAATGTATGGGTGCCAGGTGATGGTAAATTTGTGCAGAGGAAAAACCTGTCTCCATATGTGCGCCTGCTGGGTGCTGTTCTCCCACTCAATGCTCCTCCTGTCTTCTTCCCAGTCCTCCAGGTTCTCAGTCTTACCTCCCACAGGCAAGTGAAAATTCAGAGCAGAGATGTTCCTTGTTTTTTGGTGGAGAAGCCTTTCCAAAATGTGGAGAATTCGGTAGTTGCCTGAAACTGAAGAAAAAGAAAATGGCGGTGGGGAGAGGTGTGGGAAAGAAGGTGAAAAGACAGACAAACAAAAGAAGAGAAGCCACACACTAAATCAGGGAAATCCCTGGAAGCAGCAACTCTGTGAGGAATTTACAACCCTACTGATGGCTATTTAGCCACGCATCTGAAAGATCCCAGCAGGTAAACATGCTTTGACAACTGTTGCCTCCATCTCATTTTCCCCACAGCTTTATGAAATACTTTGCAGACCCTGTTTTACTGATATTAATGTAACAGATGCACAGGCTCACCTGGTATGTTATCAAATGCTCTGGGCTCAGCCCTGCCATGTGCTGTGCCCAGGCTCACCTCGCAGGAGGTGTCCTGCACCTTCTGCAGGTGTCTGGGCCAAAGCTTTCAGCATAGGAGTCCTTGTGTCACTTCCGAATTGGGAACCTGGTGAGAGACTCAGATTTGACACAATTTGGTAGCTTTCAAGTTGCAAAATGTCCTGAAACACAGGTGCTGGGGAAAAAGATGTGCTTTGTTTTAGTCCAACAGCTTTTAGCCTCATTCTCACAAAGGAAATAATTCATGGGGAAATAATTAAATGGGTCTGCCTGATGCAGAAAGGGAGAGGTGAGAGTATCTTTTTTTAGCAAGTTTGATAGGCATGGGCTGAGATGCATGAAGCAGAGTTTCACACTATAAACACAGCCCTGAGAAGTGCACTGGCTTACTTTTAAAATTTAAGCATTTTCCAGGGGCTAAGTTTATCACTGAGGTCTTAGGAAACAGCAGATTATATTGGGCTTACTAAAAATCACTTATTAAGGAGTGACAGTGTAGAGGACCTAGTACTCCTAGAAAATGATCTTAAATATTGATTTCTGTTTGTGTTTCCTAATGGAAAATAGCTGCAGTAAAATGCAATAAATATTGATGGGGACAAAAAACTAGTATTGGAAAGGTCATTATAGCTAAAGGGTGCTATGATAATAAATTAGTGATTATCCCAAACATCAACAGCAGCCGAGAGAAGGCAAGTGGGCAAAGAGCAGTCACCAGAGGATTATAGCTAATACTGACCTCAACCGGGACTCTGGGAGGTTTGGAGTCATCTTAATTTTTTCTGTTTTGTTACGTAAGTGTGGCACTTTCCCACAGAGATATGAAGACATTTATTTATACCCTCTACAGAAGTCTGTACTGCAATAACAGCAAATTAAGGAGAATTTAGAAACTGAAGCATTGCCTGAAGAAAAGTGGCAAAGCAACCAAAGACTACATGTTGCTGTTGGAAAGGGCAGTGCCTTGGAGAATGGACCCCTAAGAGTTGGCCACCCATGCTCTCTGCTCTTTCTTGCCCATGCACTGAAGTTCACTGTCTCATGGTGGAACTCAGGGCAGGCCATTTCCCCACTTGCGTGGATTCACCTATATATAGTAGGAAATAATCGCGTATACCTAAATTCTCAATGCAGTTCAAGTACGATAAAGTGAGAAAAAGCCTCCGGAGAGTTATTCTTTTATAAAGAATAGGGATCCTTGCATAAAGACCAGTAGCATGAAGGTTATGCTGAATGTGCCAGTCCAGGATGGCATGGGCCAGTAGGAGAGCAGACATCTGTCGAATCTCATTGCAAAGGCAAGGAAGCACAAATAGTACCAGCTTTTGAACAATTCACTGATCAAAGAATAACAGGTGAATGGTTTCCTGAGGTCTGGGAATATTGGTCCTTGAAGAACAAATAGAATTTCATCAGGCAGCTAGGGAAGGTGAGAGGGGGCAGGACACTGGAACACCTGCTCATGTTTTCAGGAATGTGGGGTGCCTCTGCTTGAAATATTTCCCAAGCCTTTAGTACAATTGACTGCTTCTGCTTTTCTGTCCCATTTGTACTCTGTGTAAGATTTTATAACAGCACCTATACATATTTTAGAACCTACTATTTTACATATGTCTGGTGGACTTTACTAAGTTGAGGTTTTGAAAGTTGAAAGGTGTGATTTATTTTTATTTTTATTTTTTTAGAGAGGGGAAGAGAGAATGAGAATCTCAAGCAGCCTCCACACCTGTCATGAAACCTGACAGGGGCTTGATCTTGCAACCCTGAGATCATGATCTGAGCTGAAATCAAGAGTTGGGCACTTAACTCATTAAGCCACCCAGGTACCCCTTATGTGTGTATGTGTTTATGTATGTATGTATGTATTGAAAGGTGTGATTAATTTTTAAATGGAAAATTCCTACTGAGTCTCATGTGGTGGGTACTTAATATTGATTTTTCAAATTAATTAATAGATGAGGCTAAAGGCATGGGGATCTAAGAGCCAAGATGTGAGATTGTCATATCTATGAAATTGTGTGCAGTGCAGCTAATCTAGATTACAGGGTTGGGGAAAACAGAGTTATGGGTAGGAAAGTGTAGGAGATAGAGTTTAAAAAGAGGACAGGGTTAGATTAGAAACTCATGTTTAAAGAGTTGGGCTTAAACATATGAACCTTAAGGATTTATAAGAGTCAATAAGCAGAGGAGTGAAAAAATTAGAAAAATCTGGCAACATGTTTTTTCAGTTGAATTCATATTATATAAAAGATGGTAAGTTCTTTTAAAGGAAACATTACATTAATATATTTCTCATATCATTCAAAACTTCAGAAACTTGATATTCCATAATATATCATAATATTCCATCAGGAGATGTGCTGTAACATATTTAATCAGTTCCTTAATGGTGGACATTCATTTTTTTTGTTTGTTATTAAAAACACACTGAAATCAATACCCCTTTGCTTGCATAAATGTCTACATTTCTGATTATCTTCTTGGGATATTTTCACAGAAGAGCAATTACTGGGTAAGAAGGAAATGAGTACTTAAAAGACTCTTGATACATATTGTTATTTATCACTTTCTGAGATGGTTGTGCTCCCAGAAGTAATATATGTGGAGATTATTTCATCTAAGATCATTGGATGCTTTCATTTAACAAATTTTAGTAACCTGATAAAAAATTACATTTTTGTTACTTTAAATTATAATTTTTTCATTAGTAATCTGAATATTTTCCTACATCTTATTTAGATATTTGAATTTCATCTTTTTAAGTAATTTGTTCACATTCTTTGCCCACTTATGCACTGGGTTTTTAGTGTTTTTGTATCTATTTGAATTTATTATAATTTTAAGTTATTACCCCTTTGCAATATTATTCCATATATTTGGAAACACGCACACACACACAGAATTTCCTTTAATACTTTTCTTTTTTTAATGCCAAGGAGCTAATGATTTTTAGAAAAAAAATTTATTTTCTATTTCTTCTTTTCCATGTCTCCATGCCTCAAGTAAACATAGTATGGTATCCTAGGTAACCTAAACTAGGATTCTGGGCTTGGCTGTTTGTGAAACTTGTGAGTGAAGCATGTATTTATTAGAGCTGATTTTTATTGTCACTTGAGGAATTGGTTATACAAAGAATGAGAAGACAGTCTTTGTCAGAGGTGCCAGCTAACTGACTAGTCCAGCAGAGAGAATTGAACACCATTGGTTTTCTCCTTGGTTTTTGGACTGGGTAGTAGTTCTAGGAAATGAAGGGTAAGAAAGATGATGGGGTGGATTTCTGGAAGATACTCTAAGGTACAGCTGGGTACCAGTAATTTTGCTTCCAGGCGAGGAAACAACATGCAGTCTGAGTGGGGTAGAAGGCCATTTTTTTATTTCTACATAAAACATGACACTGCCTGATGTCTCCAAGTGTGTGTCTTTGGAAAACTTGGAGAACAGTTGAGGCATGAGGCTTGCTCATAATGCTACCTTTAGATGTTTTATAATTCTCACTATTGATTGATACATCTACTGAGAGAATCTATTGCAGGGGAGAACAAAAACTACAGATGGTTTCTGAGTGCATGTAAGGCTCTCCCTCAGCAGATTGGGGGTACTGGAGAGCCCACACATGCATGTTGCAAATAAAAAAGGAATGTGTATTATTTAAGTTAGTGTGATTGTACTTTTAAGAGGTTGAGTCTCAGAACATATAGTTAATGCAATATGAGAGTAAACCTTATTCTCCAGAAACTTGATTAATGTTGAGAGATAATTTGAATATAGAATTGACTAGACAGTGACTGATTATCTCTGTGGGATAAGAAAAAGGAGGCTTTATGGGGATGGGCTGTGCTGGAGTTTCCAGCTTGGGCAGTTGGGTAGATTCTTCACTAAATCTTTGTTATTCCTCATTATATATCGAGGTAGGAAGTATTAGAAAGCTCTTGAATACATACTGGTTGAGTTTAGGAGAGAGAGTTCAGGAGATATGTTTGGAAATCATCAAATATGGGCAAAAATTAAATCCATGAAAGTAGATAAGATCAACTAGGGATAATATCATCTATTCATGCATTCATCCCATCTTTTGTTCTGTGATTCATTCTTTGGCTTTTCCAGAAAAAAATGAAATCTCTGAAACTCCAAGCATTTAGGAGTCTGTGTTTCGTGTGTGAGAGATGTTTTAGTGGAATGATGGGGAAGAAGCCAGATTGAAGGGGGATGAGGAGCGAATGGGAGGAGAGGAACTCTGGGCACAGAATTTAGAGTTTGGAAGAAAGGGGAAAGAAGAAAGATGTTATAATCAAGACTGGAAATCAGAGTCTATAGAAGTGATTTTATTTTGGGTGGGGAAGAAAGGAAAAGGATGTGTATTTATTGAGTAAGCATATGTGTACCAAGCATTGGATTGACTGCTTTATTTACAATATCTCATTTAATCCTCCCCCAAACTCTTGTGAGGTAGGGATTATTATTCCCATTTTGCAGATGAGGAAACTGAAGTTATAAAGCTTGTCTGTGGTTATGTAGCTTGAAAGTGATGGGATATCCAGAAAGGTCTTTTGTCTTCAAAGCTCTCAGTGAAGACAGAGAAGATGGAGATACAAGGATGAAGTGGGTAACTGATGGAGAGAAATCTCAGAGGATGTTGAAGAGAAGGGAATTCATTCATAGGTGGTTTACATTGGAAAGAATATGACATTTTCCTCTGAGAAAAGGAAAAAAAGGAAGAGTATAGACTTAAATAAGTTAAGGAGGTAAAGGAGAAATAAATGGAAGAATATGTGCATTATGCTGTCTATTTTTTAAAAAGATTTTATTTATTTATTGGACACAGAGAGAGAGATCACAAGTAGGTGGAGAGGCAGTCAGAGAGAGAGGAGGAAGCAGGCTCCCTGCTGAGCAGAAAGCCCAATGTGAGCCTGGATCCCAGGACCCTGAGATCATGATCTGAGCCGAAGGCAGAGGCTTAACCCACTGAGCCACCCAGGCGCCCAATTTTTTAGTAGAATATCATGACATCTGTTGGCAATCAGGTTATGGAATTGATTTTAGTGGGATTAGGAGAGAATTAAAATTTTGAAACTGCTGCAAGGGAGCTAGAGATGAGACAGGGAGTGGGAAAGGTGATAGAATAGCTGGGTATCACCCAAGGCCCCCTGAGGTTGGTAGTCTATGTTTAGAATGGATCTAAAGGCCATTCATCATGACTATTCATCAGCCCTCTCAAGTGATCTGGAAGCAAAGATTGATGTTTTAGTTCTTTCATATTGGAAAGGCACAGAGAAATAGTCTAATTCATTTGATTACTGAGTACCAGAGCCTGTGCTCCAAGCTGGGGATATATGCACAAAAATGTCAAGGGTTGTCTTTTGTGAGTAAAATGCCTATTGTTGGGGGGGAGGTAGACATCTAAATACAAAATGACATTACTAGACTTTAGGAACTATGATAAACAGCATTGCAGAAGAGGAAGCTGTCTGGGAGGTAAGGAAAGACCTCAGAGATACCTAACTTAAGGTGGGCCTGGAAAGGGTTCTAAGAATCCATTATTTCTGGGTCTGCTGTAAATTTTGCGTGCCCTGTCCTGCAACAGTTGAGGCATTCCAAGTGGCCTCCTGGTTTCTGGCTATTCCCTAATTGGTCAAACATACAACATTTTTCTCAGTACACTTGGTTTCAAAAAGGTGAAATTTCTTGAATCCATGTACTCATATCTTGAGGCTTGCATTTCCTATTTTTCCAGAAAGCATCAAATAGACCAGGTAAGACCTACCCCAGTGATGTGGATGGTTTAAATAAGTTGTTCACTCTCTCTGAAAAACAGTGACAATTCATGGAATATCCAGAGATTACCCAGGAAACTGGAATGACTTTTCCTCTATTTTCCTCCAGGCACTTTGCTTCTAGATGGCACATTAGCTTCTTTTTTTCTTTTTAAATTTTCTTTTATTTATTTTTTATTTTTAAAAATTAATTTATTTATTTCAGTGTTCCAAGATTCATTGTTTATGCCCCACACCCAGTGCTCCATGCAATATGTCCTCAGTACCCACCACCAGGCTCACCCATCCCTCCACTCCCTCCCCTCCAAGACCGTCACTTTGTTTCTGAGTCCAAAGTCTCTTAGGTTTCATTTCCCTCCCAGATTTACCCTGTTTCCCATTTCCTTTCCTTCTCCTACTGTCCTCTATATTACTCCTTATGCACCACAAGTAAGTGAAACCATGTGATACTTGACTTTTTCTACTTGGCTTATTTCACTCAGCATAATCTCTTCTAATTTGGTCCACGTTGCTATGAAAGTTGGGTATTCATCCTTTTTGATGGAGGTGTAATATTCCATTGTATATATGTATCACATCTTCTTTATCCATTTATCTGTTGAAAGACACCGTGGCTCTTTCCACAGTTTGGCAATTGTGGCCATTGCTGCAATGAATGTTAGGTACATATGGCCCTTCTTTTCACCACATCTGTATCTTTGGGGTAAATACCCAGTAGTGCAATTGCAGGGTAACAGGGTAGCTATATTTTTAATTTTTTAAGGAATCTCCACACTGTTTTCCAAGTTGGCTGCACCAACTTGCATTCCCACGAACAATGTAAGAGGGTTCCCCTTTCTCCACAGCCTCTCCAACACTTGTTGTTTCCTGTCTTCTTAATTTTGGCCATTCTGACTGGTGTAAGGTGGTATCTCAGTGTGGTTTTGATTTGAATTTCCCTGATATTTAGTGATGATGAACATTTTTTCATGTGTCTGTTAGCCATTTGTACGTCTTCTATGGAGAAATGCCTCTTCATGTCTCCTGCCCATTTTTTGATGTGATCATCTTTTTAGGTGTTGAGTTTGAGGAGTTCTTTATAGAACTTGGATATCAGCCCTTTGTCTATAGTGTCATTTGCAAATATCCTCTCCTATTCTGTGGGTTGCCTCTTTGTTTTGTTGACCATTTCCTTTGGTGCGCAAAAGCTTTTTATTTTGATGAAGTCCCAGAAGTTCACTTTCACTTTTGTTTCCTTTGCCTTTGGAGACAAGTCTTGAAAGAAGTTGCTGTGGCTGTTGTCAAAGAGTTTACTGCCTATGTTCTCCTCTAGGATTTTGATAGATTCCTGCCTCACGTTGAGGTCTTTCATCCATTTCAAGTTTATCTTTGTGTGTGGCGTAAGAGAATGGTCTAGTTTCATTCCTCTATTAGTAGCTGTCCAATTTTCCCAGCACCATTTATTGAAGAGGCTGTCTTTTTTCCACTGGATATTTTTTCCTGCTTTGTCAAAGATGATTTGACCATAGAGTTGTGGGTCCATATCTGGACTCTCTGCTCTGTTCCATTGGTCTATTTGTCTGTTTTTGTGCCAGTACCATGCTGTCTTGGTGATCACAGCTTTGTAATAAAACCTGAAGTCAGGTAACATGGTGCCCCCAGCTTTGTTTTTCTTCTTCAACAATTCCTTAGCAATTAGGGGTCTTTTTGGTTCCATATAAATTTTAGGATTGTTTGTTCCAATGCTTTAAAAAATGCTGGTGGAATTTCGATTGGAATAGCATTCAGAATGGCATTGCTCTGGGCAGTATAGACTGTTTTTTTTAAGATTGATTGATTGAGTGATTGATTGATTGATTTGACAGACAGAGATCACAAGCAGGCAGAGAGGCAGGCAGAGAGAGAGGAGGAAGCAGGCTCCCTACTGAGAGAGACTTGATCCCAGGATGCTGAGATCATGACCTGAGCCAAAGGCAGAGCCTTTAACGCACTGAGCCACCCAGGTGCCCCAGTATAGACATTTTAACAATGTTTATTCTTCCAATCCATGGGAATGGAATGCTATTCCATCTTTTTGTGTCTTCTTTAATTTCTTTCAGGAGTATTCTTGAGCAGGATAGTCTTTAGCTTCCAAGTGTTTGATTTTCTTCTGAACTTTTTGTTGTGGTTGAGTTCCAGTTTCACGGCATTGTGGTTAGAGAATATGCAGGGAATAATCTCAATCTTCCAGTATCAGTTGAATCCTGATTTGTGACCTAGTATGCTGTCTATTCTGGAGAAAGTTCCATGTGCACTCAAGAAGAATGAGTATTCTGCTGTTTTAGGGTAGAATATTCTGAATATATCTATGAGATCCATTTGATTCAATGTGTCATTCAAAGCTTTTGTTTCTTTATTGATTTTCTGCTTAGATGATCTGTCCATTGCTGAGAGTGGTGTGTTAAGATATCCTACAGTTAATGTATTTGTATCAATATGACTTTATTTTGTTTAAGAGTTGGCTTATGTAGTTAGCTGTTCCCATGTTGGGGGTATAAATATATACAATTGTTAGATTTTCTTGGTGTATAGACCCTTTGAAAATGATGTAGTGTCCTTCTGTGTCTCTGACTACAGTCTTTAGATTAAAATCCAATTTGTCTGATATGAGAATTGCTACTTCGGCTTTCTTTTGAGGTCCATTGGCATGAAAGATGGTCCTCCATCCCCTCACTTTCAATCTGGATGTGTATTTAGATTCAAAATGTGTCTCTTATAAACAGCATATGCACGGATCCTGTCATTTTATCCAGTCTGCAACCCTGTGCCTTTTCATTGGACCATTTAGGTCATTCACATTGAGAGTGATTATTGATAGATACATTTTTATTGACATCATGTTGCCTGTGAAGTTCATGTTTCTATAACTTGCCTCTGTAAATTTCTGTTCTTTGTCACTCTTGGGCTTGTTTCTCTTTTATAGAACCCCCCTTAATATTTCTTGTAGTGCTGGCTTGGCGGTCACATAATCTTTTAGACCTTGGCAGTCCTGGAAGCTCTTTATCTCTCCTTCTATTTTGAAAGTCAACCTTGTTGGGTACATTGTCCCTGGTTGCATTTTTCTTTTTACATGTAATTTCCTGAATATGTCTTGCCAGCCCTTTCTGGCTTGCCGGGTTTCTGTGGATAGGTCTGATGTTATTCTGATTGTCCTCCCTCTATACGTAAGTGATCGCTTCCCCCTAGCTGCTCTTAAGATATATTCTTTGATTTTATGATTCATGAATTTCACAATTATTTGCCTGGAGGTGGGGCATGAACACTTGTTTCATTCCCCAGATTAGGGAAATTTTCATCCATAGTTCAACTATATCTTCTATACTTCTCTCTCAATTCCCTTGGGGATTCCAATAATTCTGATATTAGAGCGTTTCATGGCATCATTTATTTCCCTAATTCTATTTTCATGGGATTTTAGCTGTTTGTTCCAAGACTTCTCTTGCTCCTCCTTCTCGATCCATCTGTCTTCTAAGTCACTAATATGATTTTCAGCTTCACCTACCCTAGCTGTTAGCATATTTAATTTTGATTGCATCTCATTAATAGCCTTTTTAACATCTGCCAGTTCAGCTTTCACTTCTGTCCTTAGAGCTTCTATTTTGCCACTAATGGTCTTTTCCAACTTAGCCATTGCTTGGATGATTACTACCCTGAATTCCATTTCTGTCATATTGTTTATGTGCATTTCCAGTAGTTCTGTGACAGGGGTTGCAGTCTCTGGGTTTTTCTTCTGTTGATTGTTCCTCCTCCAAGTCATTTTGGCGAGGGATGGTTGAGGGGTGTATAGCTGAATATATCAACCACTATCCAGGTGGGTTGCTCATTGGAAGGTTTTGGAGTAATCAGAAGTCACCACCGAAAAGGAAGAAGAAAGAAAAAAGAGAGAGGAAAAGAGAAAAGAAGCAAGAAAAAACCCGGCCAATATGGACCCCAATGGCAAGATTTATATGGTACAAAACCACAACAGAGCAAAGAAAAAAACCATTGAAATTAAAAGAAAGTTGAAGAGATCACAAACCTAAGCCCAACCTAAATGACTCCCAAGACCATTATTTATATATTACAAAGGCAAAAACAATAACACAGAAACACTGACAGAAGAATAGGATGGGAAGGTGAGCATGAACCCTTGTTGTGGGTAAGGAAAGTATTTCAGATCCTCTTGGGTGTGTCTTGTTATTATTGTTAGAGGAGTCCACTTTCTAGAAATAGAGGGAGATTAAAACTGGTTTATATATAGGGGTGGTATTGAATAGGAATGAAGGATTACCTCGAAGGTTATAACTATATGCATATTTAAAAGAAAAAAGAATAGGGAAAGAAGAGAGAAAAAAGGAAAAAAAACAGAAAAACAAACAAACAAAAGAAGCAATAACAATAACAACAACAAACACAGATATGTGTTTGAAAAAAGCTCAAGGTAAAAAGTTATTATGGACTGTTGTATTAAGTATCACATTGTAATAATAAGTGGGTTAAAAAATGAAAGAACAAAAACTGTGAGAATGAATTTTAAATTTACAGTGAAAACTGAAAAAATAAAAATAGAAAAAGTTAAAAAGAAAATAAAGTGAAAAGCTGTATCTATAAAGTGTATAGCTTTTGGGGTAATACCAGGAGCTTAATATGTTGCCTTTCCCCTGATGTTGGGCTTTTATAGTTTTGGTGTTGTCCTCTTGTTCTTCTGGCTTGCCTTCTGGGCCAGGGGCCTGCCCTGCTATTTTTCAGTCCGTTGTACCTGGGCTGAGTCTCTCCGCCCCCTTCCTAGAGGCTGGGCTCCATGGCAACCAGGTTTTCAGGCTTTTGTTCTCTGGAGGATTTGTTCTTTTGTGGCTTTTTGCAGGTTTTCAGAAAGTCAGGCCAGAGCAAGATGTCCAGACATCCGTCTCAGAGAGAGGTCTCAACTAACTCCCATTTGGATGGTGCAGGGTTCACAGACTCTCTGTGTATTTTCCCCTTTGTCCTGCGCAGCTGCAGCCACTAGTCAGAATGGCACCTGAAGCCCTCGCTTGTCCCTTCGCTCTCCTGTCATGGAGACTGTGACTGATTTTGGATCGTAAGACCTTGTCTCTGCCCGGAGAGTCTCTGTAGTGCATACCCACACAGGAAGGACTGAGATCGCGCTGTCCCGCAGGTCTTGCACAAGTCTGCAGAATCGACTCCCTTGCGGGTTGCGCCGGCTGGCCCAAGGAGTGGAAAAAAGAAGCGGCCAAGAAAAGTGGTGTTTTTTTTTATTTTGTTTTGTTTTGTTTTAATATTTTATTTATTTGACAGAGAGAAACATAGCCAAAGAGGGAACACAAGCAGGGGGAGTGAGAGAGGGAGAAGCAGGCTTCCCGCCGAGCAGGGAGCCCGATGTGAGATTCGAACCCAGGTCCCCGGGATCATGACCTAAGCTGAAGGTAGTCGCTTAGCCAACTGAGCCACCCAGACACCCCAAAAGGTGGTGGTTTTAAAGATATTTCCTGCCGCCGAGTTCCCTCACGGGCCCCAGGGAGCGCTTTCTGTCCCCGGCCCAGCCAGCTTTCCCCCCCACCCCCCCTTGACTCTTAAGTCCTTCTGTTTTTGCCTGCTTTTAATCAGAATAAGATTTGCTGTTGTTCCCCAAGCACAGAGAACTTTTGTGCTAGGGTATTGCTTTCCAATGGGTTGCTTCTGTAGTCTCCCTCTCCCGTCAGCCCTTTGTCTTCGGATATCACCCTGAGCATTCCCACTCCACTTTACCTCTTTGCTGATGCTCTTCTTCCCCTGTAGAATCCAGAAGTGTGTAATATTACTTTTCAGGTTGATTTCATGTGTACTCACAGTGTTTTTGCAGCTATTCACCTCACTTCAGGGGACCCTTTGAATTGGGGACACCTACTTTTCTGCCATCTTGCCCCTCCTCCCTCACCATAAGCAATTTTCTTTTATTTTCTCAACATTCCAGGATTCATTGTTAACAGAAGCCCTCTGCTACCTAAAGTAGATGCTGCTGATGACTGAGAGCACACAGGAGTAGGAAATGTGTATTTGCCTGGATAGCTGGAGAGCTTTATGTCCTTCAGTGATTTTTTATAGACTTCAGTCAATACATTCTAGGCAGAAGCTATAGAAGTATAGACTAACATACTTCTCTAGGTCAGACAGGTAGCAAACATTCATTTTATCTCATAACAACAAAATGTCTTTAAAAAGTGGCCTTGGAATGATGGAGGGAGATAGTGAGTTGAATAGTTATTTCTCACTTCCCTTAAATACAGTGCTAATATGCTTCTCAGAACTTTTCTATATAAAGCCTGCAGTGTATTTTTTTTTCCCCTACTCTTTTCTTTGCGAATGAGTATTTCCAGGAAAGCTTTAACTGGTGAAACAGACTTCAAGCTTCTCATTTGCATTGTTGGGTTATGCTCTTTCATAGTTTCATGAACAATAACCTCCCACTTCTCCACAGGCTGATGGGATAATTTGTTCTGCTGAGAAGATGAAAACCAAAGTGTAGACTTTTTTTGAAGCACATGGTTCAATGGAAAAGCTTCCAGCAGTGCAGGCAATGAAGTTTTAGGTCTTTGAGATTACAGCCTGGGATAAAAGGTCTTTCTGTAAAGACTATGTACAATCCATGTGATCGATACTTTTAGACTTGAAAGAAAACCCTTTAACAATACATTTGTTTCTCCTGTGGTTTCCTGGTAATGATGCTGGGAGAGAGAAACGTATCTTAACCAGGCTTGGTTTCAACTTTGTGTGTCATTGGAATCATGCCAGCAAGGGTAGATCCCCTCTTTTCTTCACTTATCTAGTATCTCATGAATTTTCTTTATGACATACAGTCCTGGTGATTAGCCAAAGGTAGATTGTGGAAGACTGCTCTAGAGAGGGGATTTTAGCCCTGAGAGTCTTTTTGAGGGTCCTGACTTTTCCTTGGGTGCCCCCTGTTGGTGGTCTGTTTGACAGCGGCAGCCGGCCGGACCAGGCAGCCTGCGCCCTCACAGGGTCCAATGAGAGCTGTTTTTATCAGGAGAGCAGTGGGAGTAGAGAGAAAAATCTTCAGGATTTTCTCATGTCCTGCCTAGAGATACTACTTCGTTTACACACTCCTGGGTAGTTAAAGGATTGTTCCATTCAGCTTTTGCCTATGAGACTGTTTAAGATCAGGTGATGGGCAACTATGGACTTACTCCTGTACTTCCCTTAGTGACTAGTGGTTAGTAAGGGGAACCTTTCCTTCGTTTCTCTAATGCTGTTATTTGAGCTACTCCCAGAGAAAGGGAAAGTTATGATTCCCTAGACAGGAAAGTCTAGGCAACTCTAGGAAAGCATAATGGCAAGAACCAGTAATAAGGGATTATGTTTGAAATAACTTTGGGTGTTCAAGGTTTATTTGCTTCTGAGTGACTGACTCATGGGGTATTCTAATGGGAGCATTCTGTAATCATTACTGTTGTGTTTTCTGTAGGAAAAGCCATAATCTTAACAGATGTTATTCATATTCATGGAAGTGTCTAATGCATTTTTTTTTTTTTTGAGTTTCACTAAACCTCATACTCTAGAGCAGTGAAATCTGCAGTGAGCATCAGGCACAGCTGGCTTTCCATGGCACTCCTTTTCATTCCCAATTCACCCAGCCCCACCTCCACAGGAGAAAGGCTGCAATCAATTGACAACTCAAAACACCTCCTCAGGGCCCCAGGGCAGTGGAAGAGGTGTATAAGTGGCTGGTGTGACAATAAAGCATATTTCTTTTTGGAAAAAGCTTCTTCAATACTTGATAACTCATTTTCTCCTGAATTAAATAAGGCTGCTTGCTGAATTAAATTGGTTGTACAGGGATTTCAGTGAGAGAGGCTGGCTGTGCTCTATTTTTCATTTCTCCCGATAGTTCTGACAGTGTGTTTTGAGGCTATATTATTAGGTGATTTGAGGCTGTTTAATTAGGTGATATTAAAATTTTGTCTTCCTGGTCAATTGAAATTTTTAGATGAAATGACCCATTTTATGTTACACAGAATTCCTTGTCTTAAAGTTCATTTGTATTTGTAGTTTATGCAGGCAAGCAAACTCTTTTGGTTAATTCTTACTTGATCTGCCTTTTTTCCTCTTTTTACATTTAGGTTTTCTATATTTTTATGTTTTAGGTATATCTTTCATTCAGTTTAAGATCTTCCTGACTTTTGGTACAGTGATTGATTTTTAATTAAGGGTATATATTTTGGGTATTACGAGATTCTGTACATACATAAAAACTTCGTGTTTTAGCAGGTCTTTTCTGACATCTCTCTGATACGGGAAACGGAGGTGAAGGGTGGGCCTGGCTTGTTAATTTTGTCAGAGATGAGAGTTCTAGCTCCCATTAGATCTACACAGATACCTGCCTGGCCGGGAGGGGAGGAGTGACTCATTATTTCTCCCCACATCTGGTGGATGGGCAGTGATGACAATCTCGTCTCACTGCTAGGCCGTTTCTGACACCTCTCCAGAGCCTTGTTACTCTAAGACATGGATAGAAGTTTTCAGGCTTTTCATGTCACCTTTGTTGACATTGCAGAATGGGAGCTCCTTCCTACTCAGAAAGATGAAGTTACAGCCCCCTCTTTGGTCTTCTCTGACATCACCTCTGCAGGGTGGGGAGGTTGGAGCACTTCATTATATATAGTGTGGTGAGGGTGTATGTCTAGGCTTACCATTCTGCCTTTGTTGCCTTGGATAGGGCTCCAGTTTTTTTCTGTGGTGGCTACTCAGAGTTGAGCAGTCATCTAAAAATCGTCTTTCTTACTAGAATCCCATTTTTAGTCCCTTGGCTAAAGAAAGCATGTTTTTGTTGAGGCTTTTTCATGACCTCTATAGATGTTTCCAGCTTGCCAGATTCTTCAACAAGTCTGAGATTTACAAAGGAAAAAGAAAACCAGAGGACACACCTCTGCATTGTTCCTTGGGTCTCAAGATTCCCTAGTTGATGTGCCTTCCTCCCTCTATCTTCCAGGGTCATCTTATGTTTGTTTTATGTATAATGTCTCAACCATTTTGTTGTACTTACTGGGAGTAGGAAAAAGTAAGTCTTCAACATATTCCTGAAAATGGAAGTCTCCAATGTGTCTTTCTTTCTTTCTTTTCTTTTCTTTTCTTTTCTTTTCTTTTCCTTTTCTTTTCTTTTCTTTTCTTTTCTTTTCTTTTCTTTTCTTTTCTTTTCTTTTCTTTTCTTTTCTTTTCTTTTCTTTTCTTTCTTTCTTTCTTTCTTTCTTTCTTTCTTTCTTTCTTTCTTTCTTTCTTTCTTTCTTTCTTTCTTTCTTTCTTTCTTTCTTTCTTTCTTCTTTCTTTCTGATTTTATTTATTTGACAGAGAGAAACACAGCCAGAGAGGGAACACAAGCAGCGGGAGTGAGAGAGAAAGACGCAGATTTCCTGCCGAGCAGGGAGCCCGATGTGGGGCTCGATGTGGGGCTCGATCTCAGGTCTCTCGGATCATGACCTGAGCCGAAGGCAGTCGCTTAACCCACTGAGCCACCCAGGCGCCCTATTTTTTTTTTTTTAAATCCATTCTGAAATGATCTGTCTTCTAAATGGAACATTTAGTCCTTTTACATTTAATGTAACTCTTGATACAGTAATATATACTGTACTGTACTATTTTATTTTGAACTTTCTGTCACTTCTCTTATATATTTCTCTGTTTTTCTTAGATTAATTTTTGTTCTTCCATCTACCAGTTTAGAAGTTATACATTCTATTTTTTTTGTAATGATAGTATGCATACTTAATTTATCCAACTCTCAATTTAATTAATAACTCTTTTGCTCTCTTGGACCATAGGAAAAGCCTTAGACATGTTAACTTTGTTCACCCCTCTCTTAGTTGATTTTGCTTTTTGGTGGTTTTATATTCTAATCATCTTATTTATTCTATAATCCATTATTATTATCACTTCAAATTGTTTTTTTTTTTTTTTACTGTGATTGTTGATTTCTTTGTTCATCATCTCTTCTTAGAGATTGGGCCATCCTTCTGGGATCACTTGTTTTTTCCTTAAAATGCATCTTACCACATTTTAGTGAAAAACAGCTGAAGCATAAATACTTTTGGATTCTGTTTTTATAAAAATATCCTACTTTGTCTTTGTTCTTGATGGCTATTTTTGCTAGGTACATAATTCTATAATTTTCTCTCAGCATATTAAATACATTAATGTAATTTAAGGCTTCCGTAGTTACTGATGAGAAGTCAACTCTTAGTCTAAATTGTTCCTCCTTTGAAGTCAATTGGTCTTTACCCTCTGGCTGCTTTAATATCATTTCCTTGCTTTGGTCTTCAGAAGGTTTACTAGGTATGGTTTTCTTGGGATTTTTAAAGTTTTGGATTAGAGTGCTTCAGTGGTTCTGGATAATTTTCAGCTGACATTCCTTTAAGTATTACCTCATCTCCCTGTGTCTCATTTTTGAACTCCAAATAGGTGTAGTAATGCATTTTCACATTCATTATTTAAGTCTTTTAACCTTCTTTCTTATTTTTTTATCTTTGTCTTTTTATGATGTCTATAATCTGGATAATTTCTTCCTACTTTTCACTTTGCTGTTTCTCTCATTTACGTGTTGTTAAATCTAGCCACTGGTTTTTAAATTTCACATCTACAAATTACATTTGGTTTGTTTCAAATATGCTTTGTCAAACTCACTTATATTTATCTGCCTTTAAAAGTTTATTTATACATATTAAATATACTTATTTCATGATTTATGTCTGACTTCATTATCAGAAGTCCTTTTAAATTCTATTTTTTTTCCTTCTGGTTCTCAATTATGGTATTTCTTTTCCTTTTGGTTTTAGTTTTTATTTATGAGACAATGATTTTCTTCAAAACAAGAGGAGGTTTTTTGTTTGTTTCTTTGCTTTTGTTTTGTTTTGTTTTGAGATATTTCCATTTGCCTCTGACAGCCGGGTGAAAATCTTTCTGGATATCAAATTTTGGTCTTTGCTTTGAAGCTTTTCCAAACACTGAGGCAGCGTACATTTGTCCTGTGGATGTTGATTCTGAATGCTCATGGGTGAGTTTTCCTCTTTGTTCAGCATTAGATTTTGAGACACACAACTTTCTTTGCAAACCTTTGGAGTTATGGACAGATAACTATTTTTGGTTGTCTGTTAAACTGAAGGTTTATCTCTTTGGAGTTACAACCTGTAAAACCTCATGAGTCTATGAAAATTGAAGCTTTCATTTACCTAGCTAGGCAGATGATCTCAGGGGGTGAATATGTTCTTTCTTCTTTGGGTTGTCATTTTTGATTAGATTTTTTTTCACTTGACAATTTCTTTTATTTTTTCCAGTTTATTGTTTTTTAAGAACATTTAAAAATATTTATGACATACTGGATTACTATTTTCAACAAGTTGTTCTAGGTATTTAGCTCACCATATTACCAGAAACAGAAAGAAAACCATATTTGAATCTGAACTATAGTAACTATACTGGCCCTATTTGGAACATATTTGCATTGTTCTTTTCATTGGTCCAAGATTTTCTTTATTGTCTGTGTCTTTGATTATGCTGATCCTGAAAAGGGATGGGGGGCTGGATGGAGGACACCAAGAGACGATCTCATGCAAGATGCAAAGGGTTTTATTTGATCTGGGTCGGTCTCACAGCACAGCCTCAAAGCAGTCTGCCGCTGAGAGCCCCGAGCTCTCGTGTGGGGGGCCTTATATAGAACACTGCTATCCGTTACAGCAAAGCCCGCGCACTAGTAACCAATAGATTTAAAGCATTAAAGCCCGCATATTAGTAACCAATAGATTTAAAGCATTACATTAAAGCCCGCGTATTAGTAACCAATAGATTTAAAGCATTACATTAAAGCCCGCGTATTAGTAACCAATAGATTTAAAGCATTACATTAAAGTCTGCGTGCAGGCAGCCAATCATTTTACACTTAGTCATATAATTTTACCAATCAATTGAAGGGGAGGTGCCTGTCCTAATTTGGGCTGGTAAGAGCTACGTTCAGGGTGGGGGAGGGGCTGCGTCGCTGCAGCAAGGTGGCTACAGACAGACAAATAAGCGGTCAGTAGTCAGCCGGGAATTTACCATGGGTTTCCTTTCTCATCTGCCAGCTAGTCCTGTCCTTAACCTGTCCTGTAGCGGGGGGTCTTTTCAATCCCTTTCATTACTTTTCTTTTTTATTATTCTCTGTCTATTCAAAACCTACCAGCTCTAATATAAATGTTCTATGTGTGTATTTCTGACCTTTGGAATTATGTTGTAATACCTGAAGAGTCAAGGCAGTTACTTTTGTCTTTTTAATTCATTTTTTATTTGGTTAGTAAAATAAGGTGCCCAATAAATCTTTGATTTAATATATATTTGGCCAAGTAGTATGGTCCACAAGGTTATAATAGGTTATAATAGTTTTATCTTTGCAATATTCTTAAGTAATGGTAGCATTTACTCAAATAAATCTGTAATTAAGTATTTTTAAAAACGAAAGTTGATTTAGTTTCCTCACTCAAGAAACTGAAAGAGTTGATTAACATCTTAATTTGAAAATCCTCAAATCTGTTCATATGTAAACACTGGAATGCGTAGGTTTTACTTCACTGTAAGATTTTATAGAGGCATCAGATTTGTTCAGAAACCAAAAAGTATGAGTCACTTAAGCAGAACTTAGATGATTATGTTACTAGAAACTTGATATAACTTCTGAAAGGATGGTTATTCAAAAAAATCATTCATCACTTAATGCTCAGAGTTCATTCATCATGAGTACTTCATGTCCTTCTTAAAACAACAACAACAACAACAACAACAAACCACTAAAAAACGACCAAACTTTATCAGAGATTCAAATTACTGCAAGGCACATTGTGATATGTCCATATGGTACATTTTGCAACTAACAAAAGAAGAAGGAAATAACATCCTAATCTGTTTCATTCATTCATCTGCTCTCTTTATTTCATTCAGGAGGATTTTCAACAGAAAGAGCTCCATGATGGTAGAAGCTGCAGAAATAATGTTGGGAATGCATTATTGGATGCAAATGTTGGAGAAGAGTGAGGAGCCTAAGTAATTCTTCCTGTTGTGCTTTGCATAACTGAGCCTATGTTCCTATCAGAAAGAGAGGTTTTCCTATAGTATTTTCTGTAGGGAAAAAAGAACACAGAGGTTTTAATTTTTTGCTATGGGAGACTCAGGTTAAACTCCCACAGAAAATAATAGAACTCTTATAGTGCACCAAGGCAATTTAATGAGTGGCACTGTCCAATAGAAATATATTTCAAGCCAGTTATGTAACTTTAAGTTGTCTAATAGTCACATTAAAAAAATTAAAAAGCAGATAAAACTACCTTTTATACTATATTTTATTTTAACCAGTACATCCAAAATATTATCAGTTCAAAACATAAGGAATATAAAATTGAGATGTTTTACATTCTTCTTTGTACTAAGTCTTCACCATCCAGTGTGTATCGTTCACTTATGGCATGCCTTAATTGGCATACTAATATTGGGAATATTTTATCTGCATTTAGATTTCATAAAATATAAAACAGAAAAATAGATTCATATTTAAGTTGTTTCAAAATACTTGAAACTTTCTGATAACTGAAATAAATATCATTTATAAAATTTCAGTCTAAATTAATTAAAATTACATAAAATCAGATATCTATTTTAAGTGTTCAATAGCTACATGTGGTTGGAGGCAACTGTTTTGGACAACAGGGCGGCTCTAAGCCAGTGTTAATTACCAGAAATGAAACCTGATTTGATAAATGCAAGTATATCAAATTAGGTCAGGTTAACATGTTAGGCTCATGTTACAATGACTTGGCAAACTAGTAATTTATATAAAATTGCACATACAAAGCAATTTTTATAGTGAACTTGTCCTCAAGACTTACAGTTCTACGCTAATTTTGACAGGAGCATAGATGAGGCCACTTGTTCTAGATTTGCTGTTTCCAGGCTAATTGAGTCAGAGCTTATAATCGGCAACAACAAAACAAAATCTGGGTTAGGTGCAAGGCCTGGGTCAGAACCCCAGAGTTCAGGGTCTAGGAGGGGTGAGGCATCAGCAATGATGTAATAGCTACAAAGGGTATCTATTACCTTTGCCTTTCACCCCAGAGGCTGAGGGTCTTGTTAACGCTTTTTGCCCATCAGTCTGCTGTGCTACAATGTCAGGTCAAAGGAAACATCTACAGCTAGTAGGTAATCCAATAATCAACATTGTATGTCTATCTATCTATCTATCTATCTATCTATCTATCTATCTATCATCTATCATCTATCTATAATTTATAATCGATTTACAAAGGACCAAACTGCACCTTCAAGGCTGCATGTTAGAAGTGACTTATCCGAGATACCAGATGAGATATATTGATTATTATAGCATTACAGGTAAGATTTTGAATAGACAAGAAGAGAATATGCACACACCTGCTAAAATTCCCAATTTGTTTAGCCAAGAACAAAACAAGAGCAAGGTCACTATATGGAACAGGAACAGAAGCCACATATCTTTGCATAGTTTTTCTCTTGCCATTTGTTCTATATGGGGCAACTGTAGCTGGTGAACTTTCTTCACAGCTAAGATCTTGCTAGAGTGAAAATGAAGGTTAGTTTTTGTCAGACACTGCTCTTTTTACTGGGATTTGTAACACTGGAGAACTACGTGAACAGTGCTGATATTTCCATTTAAAAAAGTGTCTACAAAAATGAGACTTTTCTAGTTCCTGAATCAGCTGAGACATCAGCGAGTCCCTGTCCTTATTTTCAAGGTCCAGGCAGCCCTAGACACAGCCCTGATGCTGGTCTCTCAGTGACCTGGGTAGTCCATCTCTCCATAGACATGCTGTCTAACCTTGTTGATGTTGTTTCTTCTGGTAATTTCTTTTTATCCTTTGACCAGAATATAAAATGGAATCTGGGGGAAAGAAGGTGGGGGAGAACATGAATTGACTATCACCTAGAACATTGGGTACTCAAAATAGAAATTAAATTCAGTCATAAAACAGCAGATTGTTTTTCTTGAACTGGAGTTCATTGACCTAAGATTATTCACACTTGTTACAGTTTAAGCCTGTTCAGAATTTCCAGGTATCCTCATGATCAGCCATCACTATATCATAGACTAATTGTAAACTCTGGCCCAAACTTGTCTAGAAGCAATGGCTATTATCCTTTGAGGATTTTAATGTATAGAGGTAAAGGGGATTCAGAGATTAGTAAGGATTTCAATGAAAACTTTAGTGTGAAATAGAACTATATGATGTTTTAAATTTCTTTATTAAAGGAAATTCTAGATACAGAAGTAGTAAAGGAAGAAAGGGAGATATATGAAAGGCTAATTTTGAGGCTGCTGGGACTTTGAAAATCTAAAATAGCCAAATATCTTCCTGGCGAAGGAAGAGTCCTTCCAACAACATCAGCTACACTGGCCTGCCCTTCAAACTGCCTACATATACATATGGGGAGAGGCATCTACTACATGTTTTTTCATTCCCAGCAATTATTTTTCAACTTACTCTCCCTCCAATGAGGTAGAATTTGTGACACATCCACTGTTACAGGACAGAGTTATAGCACTAAAGCATAAAAAAGGATTTTTGAGTTTTGAAAATCTAGGCTGTTGAGTATCAAATGTAAAGATCATATAGGACTTCGGTAAACAACAGATTTAGAAGAATATGTTTTATTCATAAGAATCTTTTTCCACTGGGGGTGTTTGGGTGGCTCAGTTAAGCATCCAACTCTTGATTTTGGCCCAGGTCATGATCTCAGATTCATGAGATCAAACCCTAAATCAGGCTCCGTGCTCAGCGAGGAGTCTGAGATTCTCTCTCTCCATTTCTCTCTACTCTGTACTTGTGCTCTCTCTATAAAATAAATAAATTAATAAATAAAATGTTAGGAAAAAAAAAGAATCTGTTTCCACCAACTTAAAGACTAGGTACATGTTTCTTTTCCCAAACTAAAGACAAAGGAAAGAGGAAAGTCTACAGAACCACAAGATAATTCAGGTTTTGTTGAGCCTTTGTGAAGAGATATCGTGTCTCCTAGTGTTGGACAAAGATTTGAAAGATGATATAGAACAAGATGACAGTGACTTGGACAATGTGAAAGCAATGGAGGTGGTGGAAAGAGGTCAGGTACTAGATATATTTTGAAGGTGGACACAACAGAGTTTGTAGAAGAATTGTTTGAATGTTGCAGAAAGGGGGTGAGAGTCAAGGATGACTCCAAGGCTATTGACTTGAGCAATAAAAAAGAATTGTTATTATCAGAGATAAGGAAGTCTATAGGAGAAAGTGGGTATTTTTGGAGGTGTGTGTGTGTATAGGAAGATCAGCAATTCAATTTTAGGCAAATTAAATATGAAATGGTTAGTAGGTATCCAAAGAGAATAATGCAGTAGGCCAGTAGTGAGTTTGGGATTAGAGATATAAATTCAGGAGTCAATGTCATACAGATAATGGGACTGAATCATGTCACAAAGAAAATAAGTAACGATAGAGAAGAAAGGAAGACCAAAGAATAAATACTGAGGCATTTTTAAATTTTGGTTGTGCAAAAGAAAATCTGGAGGAGAAATTAGAGAGGTAAGAGGAAAACTAGAAGCTTCTCTAAAAAAGACACCTACACAACACCCCATACCCTAACACATTTGTGTCCTGGTGGATATCTGCTTTACTTGAAAGGAGACCATTTTTCAGAATGGGAAGGGAGGAAAAATGGAAAAAATATTAATAGAACCCTTTTTCTTTCCTCTACCATTCCCCAAGCCTCGGGTTTTGTGAGCAGATTGTCTTATAATATTCTCAGGTTTGGTTCAGCATCTGCTTTGGTAGATCCACCTTTTGGTCTCCTGCCTGCCTTCTCCATGAGTTACTGGTGCAATTTTCTGTGAATTAGTAGAGGGCCTCTTACAGTTCAAGTCTAAAAGATGACTACCCCAAATATTTCATACCCTCAATATTTTAGAATTGTCTCATTCCACCATTTCCAGAAACTTTTGCGGCTCTTGAACTGTTTTCAGTCGTGAAGCTTTCTAAACATATTTCAAAAAAGGATATCCCATTCTTGGTGGATTTTCTGCTTCTGGAATGAATTTGATTTAGTTAAGACAGATAATGTTTCTCCTTCTTGTTCCCTTGTATTAACTTCTGGTTTAGGAATGCTGGAATTCTATATATAAATAGCTCATGTTAGGAGATTATTGCCAAATCTGGTATCTGAATTGAATATTATTTGAAATGAGATGGATTATTTTGGATATAAATTAGGATTAGAAGGCATGCCATTTTCTAGTTTATTAGGGCGGAACACTTTATCTGTATAAGAGCCCTTGGGCACAGTGGCTCAAATGCATCAGAAGCCTTAAAGGTAATCAAGTGGACTCTAAGATGCATGAGAAGATGACTTCCAGAGAATGAAATGTCCTTTACTGATTTGACTGATAAGGCAAAACTGGTAAGTATCAAAGGCATTCCCTACCTTGCAGTCCTTTGGGTTTCCTCTGTGCTTCATTCTGAACTTTTTTGACATTGGAGAAAAATAAATTTAAGAGCTAGCCTTTTACAAAAGGACAGAATCATTGCTCTCCTTCTTATGCATACTTTAGTGATAAATATATCCAGAACACAGATAACTAGCTCTGAAAATAAGGACAGTCTTTCCTAGTGTCATTTATTTGTGTATTGTACAAATGCTTACCTTTCATTGCATATAGAAATGTTGTCATTCTACAAAAACAGGTAATCAAAAGGAGTATTTTATTTCTTTGACCTCTGGAAAGGACTGGAAATATCTCCTTCATGTACTTTGTACAACACCTAAGCCCAATATACTACTTATACTTGGATTAAAATATAAATTATTATATTATGCTTTGATAAAGTAAATGATATTTAGTATTGCACAGAGCATAATTGGTATTTGTCAGAAACAGAGAACTTTCCCTGTTTTGATCAATCTTTCTATACAAGTAAATAATTAGGATGAGTTCTGTATCTTTTCTTTGCAAAAACTGCCTTTAACTTAGTTAAATCTTTAGAAGTATCTTGTGCACTGTGACATAGTCTATGGCACTGGAGTCTGGCCATTGTGGTGTTTGCCAAGCAGTCACAAAGGTTAATTGAAAATCTGTAATAGCTACAATACTATACAGCAAAATCCTCATACTATTTTCTCCATTTATAAAGGCTTGAGCCTGTCTTACCATTAATATCAAAAGCACAAATGATTCTTTTGAATGGGATTTCAGAGCACAGAATGTGCAAAACGGGAGAGTTGATGCATGTGGATTGCTTTCCATGAGATATGCAATTCCTTTCATAAGCTTACTTTTAAAATGCCGTCCTTATATTTGCCTAAAACATATGAGTATGTGCTAATAGTGGAGTTAAGAAATCAATTGTAAAACCAACACGAGGCATAACTGAGTCATACACATTTGGGGTTTTATTCCCCCTCTGAATAGCCAACTTTTAATTAGGACTTTCAGATGATGCTATAAGACAAATATTCTAATTTTGTGTAGGAGAACAAAAGGTCTCCTAACAGGAAGAAAAAGAAAAGGATAGAACTAAACCAAGAGCCCATAGACCTTGAGCTCTAATGGTCTCAGATGATTTTCTCACATAATACTTAGAGAATTGACCCTGTAGGCCGGGACTGTCAATTGAGACTTGAAAGGCTCTGATTTTGAGATTGTTTGCTTACTGACATTTGATCTTTGCTAAATCACAGAACTGTCTGTGCTCCATTTTCTCATCGGTAAAGGAAAGATGATCCTTGACACTCATTCAACTTGTAAGATGTCATTAAAGTACCTTTGGTTAATGTGGTATCAGAGAGCATTTTTGGTATCTGAAACACCAGTACTGTGTAACCAGAAGTCTCTATTACTGTTAATGTCATTGCTATTGACTTTTTCTCTATATAGGAAGAATTCAAGTTGCTTTCACTTTCTCTTTAGCTCTTTGAAAAATCACATAAACAACAATATTGTCATTGTTTTATACAGAACAAGTGAAGTGGAATATTTAAAATCAGACAGAATTGCTACTTGTTCCATTCCATTAATTAATTAAAGATTTTTCTAACTCTTCTGCTGAAATTTGAAAAATACTTGCTTCATTTAAAAGATTTAGCTAGTTCCTGTCATCAGTTTGACTTTTAAAGTCTAACTTCACAGCAGAGAGCCTGCCATGTAAATATTTTAAGTCAGAAGTTCCTGTGTTAAGCTAACAAGTGATTATCCTTCACAGTAGAAATATGTAAGGAGTCTTAATTAATGAATATCTTAAGTGTCTTTCCCTGCTGCTGTTGACATAGAAGCTAGAAGGCCTAACCAGATGAGATCATTGCTCAAGGGAAAAAAAGGTAAAGAAAATAAAACATATCTGAGAACCAATCTCAGTTCTCCAGACAGTCCCTCCATCATTCAGTTCACCTTGCAATTTAAAACATTGTAATGCCTTTGTGCCATTACTGTCTATTTTGAGTGTTTCCTAAGATTTTCAGTTCTTTGTTATTGCTTTACCACTGAGAATTGCTTTCTTCTGTAATACTAAAATTGTTTCATTGTGCTTTTCCTTACAACTTCATAACTGTAGAATTTCTTCCCCTCAGTAGAAACTAATTCCTTGTTATGTTCCCATCTTCACTTATTTCCAATATACTAGTTAGTCAGGCATCCAGTAAAAGGAAAGACCTGTTGGCATCATTATGTGTGAGATTTCCTATTGGAAAAGATTTTCTTTTACTCATTTTTTTTTAAATGGTATCTGAGATGAGGGCATGAGGCAAAGAGCTCAAATTGGATTTTTAAAAAATAAAAATATTGGAAAAGACACTAGCTCAAAAACTTAGCTCACAATGCCATCTTAGTTCTGAGAACTGAGTATAGCTCTCAGATTGAATTCAAAGGGTTCTTCATTTTGGGGTCAGCTCAGCTTAGAGAACAGAAGGTACCATATGGAAAAAACTCTAAAGCAATTATACCAATAAGAGTTTGTAATGAAATGGTTTAGAAATAAAACCTAGATTAAGTAGGACCCAGTTAATTGGAACTTTCAATTATCCATATTTTAATTTGTTTTTCTCTTTTGAAAGAATAGTGAAGTGATGAAAAAACAAACTTACAAAGTTAAAAATCCCTTCTTTTATTATACTGGAAGAAAATGAGGCTTACGGACTACTGATTAGTACCTGTTTTTCTACCTAAATTCAGAGATCTGGGAACCATTTTTTTTTTTTTTTTAAGATTTTATTTATTTGACACAGAGAGAGACACAAATAGGCAGAGAGGCAGGCAGAGAGAGAGGAGGAAGCAGGCTCCCTGCTGAGCAGAGAGCCTGATGCCTCAATCCCAGGACTCTGAGATCATGACCTGAGCTGAAGGCAGAGGCTTTAACCCACTGAGCCACCCAGACACATTGGGAACCATCTTTTACACTTGATCTTATCCAAAAGGCTGAGAAGTGATAGGAACCATCTTTTAATAGAGGGTATTAAGACTAGATAAATCCTTAATTTGCAGATATCGAAGACTGTTATAGAGTCAGTTTACTTTTCTATGGTTCTCACAGACATGTCTACCATACTGCTACAAAAAGTAGTCTAGACTCAGTCTAGATCCAAAGCGGGCTGCCATCTAAGGGTGTGTCCATGGGCAGGTTACTTCCTTCCTGAGTATCTCAGTGTCTTCTTGTGTCAGATAAAGAGGTTGGCCCTGTCCCTTTCAAGCACTAAAATGCTTTTGAATTTGGTAATCACAAGTCTTTAGAATGGTCACCCTGAAGCAATATCAGATCCTCAACAAGGTAAGTAATGTTTTCTATTCAGAATTATTAAAATGTATTGTCTGCTGGGGAGATTGCATAAAGAGAAGACAGTGACCCACAGAAGGTAGGTAACTGGCGTGGTCACATTGTCAGAATGATAGCTTGAGAGCTGGGTTGAGAACTCAGGGCTCTCTAACTTCAGAGCTTGTGGGGTTTTTTTGTTGTTGTTTTGGTTTGGTTCTGTTTTTTGTTGTTGTTGTTGTTTGTTTGTTTTTTGTTTTTTTCAAATCAATGGATATATCCCAAAGGCTCTGTTGAATTCGGGATTTTGAAATGGAAAATACTGATCCTATTATTTCTAAACTAAGGAAGACCTATTAAATTCCCATGAATTTGATCCAAAGGCTTCAAATTGCAGGAAATAGGAGAATGAATTCAGTATGAATCAAAGCTAGAATATAATGTGACAGGTTTAAAATAAACATTTACCTAATTTCAAATAAACATTTATACAGTTTAGGCATCCAAATAGATATTATTGCTTGTGATGCATCAGGATTACTTGCTATTCTGTTGATCAGAATAATGTTAGAGAATTGCATATAAGGCCAACAACCCATTTATTTTTTTAATCAGCCTTTATGGTAAATTATCATCTTTTGAAGATGGATTATGCTTTGCAATTAGAATTGGTAAAATGTCAGTAACCTCTTAAGAGAAAAAACTATTTATCTTCTTTATTTTATATACCACAGTGCTTATCCTAGTATTTTTTTACTTAGTGTACAGCCAATAAGCAATTTTTAAAAGTATGATTTATTATTTTTTACCATACTGAAGTGTGAGAATTTTGTGAAGTTATTAATTGCATTAGTCAGGATTCTAACAGAGAAATAGAAACAGTAATATATACATGTTTTATTATTAATTATAACATACTGGCTCATGCAGTTATAAAAACTGAGAAGTACCCTAGTCTTCTGTCTACAAGTTAGAGACTCAGTCTGGTTCTGAGAGTGTGAGAATAAGGAACACCAAGGACAGGAGAAAGGGGCTATCCCAGCTCAGCATTCAGGTAGAGAATAAATTCAACCTTCCTCTGCCTTTTTGTTCTAGTTAAGTCCACAGTGGTTTGGAAGATGCCCACCCACATTGGAGAGAGCCATCTAATTTACTTAGTTCATGAATTCAAATGGTAATCTCTTCAGGGAACACCCCTATGGACATACCCAGAAATAATATGTAACCAACTCCCTGGGCCATACCTTGCCCCTACAAACTGACACAAATATTAGCCATCAGAATGGACGTATTACAGCAAATACTAACTGTAATACTCCTCCTAACAAGAGGAGTCATTTAGGATAAGACTTTTTACTTGCTCTTTTGATTGTATCCGGGATTACTCCTAAACCTTTGTTAACAACTACTAAAATTAGTGGATCCCACTTCTGTTGGGATCCATACAGGCACATCTCAAAGGCAAGAAGAAATCCATGCCTCATAGGAAATTGTTTTCCTTTTTATTGGAAACATTCATATAATACATTTTACTGTTTATAGTGTTTTAGGTCAGGAGTGTGGAGTGGTCCTTTGCATTTTTCGTGTGGTGGTTCAGATGAATACTGGGCATATAAAATTAAGTTAAGATGCCTGTTTATGTCAGTACTACCTAAGGACAGCTTGTCGTTTGTGTATTCTATGCCTGACATCAGGCAGGCAGTAACTCTGTATTTGCTGGAAAGCATTTTCCAGAAACAACCTCATGCAAGGCATAGGATCGACAAACAGTGTAAAACTGAGACATGGGAGACAAGGCACTTTCCTTGATTTTATTTGATAACAGTCACTTCCCTTTCATTTTCTCCTGCACAGAATAAACCAAACCGACTGTTTTTCATGATGGCATTTTAAACATTTCAAATTATTTGTTATAGGCCTGAAGGATTTTAAGCAGAGGTACAGTCTATACAAATCTCCACAATCCCAGAAGGACAAGAAGACCTTTCAGGGATAGGGGACACTTCTGTTCTTTGGCAGTAAAGGAGAATCACACAAATAGAGTTGTCTCACACACTGAGAAGCTATGCCCTTTTTGCTTCTGGAAGAGTCCAAGCTAGGGTATAAAAGTTCCCATGAAGGCCGATTTTTTCAGAAATGGAGTTGGAAGGACCGGAACTGCTATTGCAGATAGGCAGATTCTGGATTTTCTATCTCCAGCCTGTGAATCAGCACATCCCATTATGTTTTAAGGAATCACATTTTGCTGCCCCTGCAGTCTTGCAGCCTTTCTAATTGGAAGTGCTTGCTCTTCTGAACAGGTTTTGTAAGGTTTCGAAAGACATTTATTTCCCTTTATTTGTGTTTTTAGTACCATTTTTGGGATATTGCCTTTTTGCTAAAGGAATATGGAATGCTTAGATATAGTGCTGTTAAAGTGCTTAGAGCAGTAGTATCTGGTGACTTACAGAAATAGATGTAGAAACATCTGTGGGAAGAGAGGAAGTTTCAGCTGGACCAATGGTTTTCTGAGAGCAGCCTTTGGATTGAAGTGTATAGGCTGGCTTGAAAGTCAATTTAAGACAGCTTTTAAAAGGAGTTGGAAATTTGAATTGAATTTTGGAGAGACTAGATCTAAAGTCAGAGAGAATGAGACAGTAGGAAATAGTAGAGAAAGGAGAGTTTGAAATGGCCAGAGAAGAATTGAAAGGCTATGTTGTGAGGAGACTCAGGCATGGATCAGTCAATTGGAAGGACCTCTGGACACTGAGATCTGGTCCTTGGCCATAGCATCCCTGTTCCCAGACGTCATAATGAAACACAGGGAGAGGAAGAAATATTCCCCAGATCCTGTGACTACCAGTTGATGGGTCTGGCATTCAAAAGCAGGAAGTCTGAAACACGATTATGTTCACTATTGAAAATGCCTTCGTGATATGTGTCCTGCATTATATCATCCCTAATTTAGATATCACATTCCCCCATGATGAAACTCTTATTCAGGCCCCTTGCTGCTACCAAAAAAATTTCATTAGCTATTTGTGTTTAAAACTGTCTCTTAATCTCAAACAGAGTGAATATTTTGTCCCCTTATTTCTGCCTTCTAACTTATCTACAATATGGGATGATGGCTCAGTGATGATGGTTGTGCCTGTGACTCAAATTCCTCCAAACCCTTTCCAAGAGTAATTAACTCAGAACCTTGCTTTTAAGTCCAAAACCCTGCATTTCTTATCTCCTCTGTAACCATCGCCACCTCAGTCCCAGCTCTGACAAGAAGAAAATATAACCAAAGGTAACAATTTGAGCAAGAATTAGAATACCTTAAAGAGAAAGAAATCACGTTATTTTCAGGCAGAGGTGACTAAATTGATGTTGGGGATGGGCACTATTTCCCTGAGAGATGATTTTCATTTGTTTAACAGTCTTCATGCGTGGGTGTTATTCAGTTTACCTTATAATACCCCTGAGTGCTCTGTCGCCTTCTTAATCTATTTGTTTGATTATGTTGACTTGGCAGGAAAAGGTATTTGAACACGTTAATGTTCAAATATTCTTGTTTGAAAAACAAGCCAGCAGAACAAACTATCCCACTCATGTTACTACATTTGTAAATCTCCTTATTTTGAAAGTCACAATATGTTCTTTACCAGTGCTCCTTGATCTCACCCACTCCAAATTTTTATGAGAGTATAAAGGTTACTGTACGTTAGATAGAACAGAATGTAGTATTGTGTGGTTGTTTTACCAATTCACTGCCATAAAATGAAAAATATTAAAAGGAAATTGCTGGTCAACAACAAGGAAGTAAATTGTCAGAATAATTCTGCAAATAACAATTATAAATTTTGAACAAAATGAAAACTCTTGCACACACACAATTATTTAAAGGCATGGAGAATGACCATAAGCAGGCAGAAACAGGACAAGCCTTAGCCATAAAATGTAGATACTTTGAGAGAAGTCCATATTTAGGGGATTACTTTGCCCCAAGTGTCCTACCAAAACACCCAAACAAGCAAAACCCCCCAAAAATCAACAACATAAAACAACATAAATCAACAACATAAAAACATATTCTACTTTTTAAAGAAATTTAGTAAGTTCTCAGGATATAAGGTCAAAAAACATTGAGTTTTATTTCTACATACTAACTGCAAACAATTTTAAAATTGAATTAAAAATTTCTTTTAATATAGAACCAATAAGCAAAACATTCTAGGAATAAATATAACAAAATATATGCAAGGGCTCTCTACATGGAAAATTACAAAACTTTCCTAAGTGAAATTAAAGATACTCCAAATAAATGCAAAGTCTTACTATACTCCTGGATTAGAAGACTAATAGATGCAGTGTAAACTCTATCAAAATTTCATCAACATTTTTTTACAGAAATGGATAGCTGATATAAAAATGTACATGGACTTTAAAAGAATGGACAGTAATCAAAACAATTATGAAAAAGAACAAAGTTGGAAAGCTCAAAATTTCTAATATTAACTCTTACTGTACGCTATTGTAATTAGTGAAGAAATGTGGTATTGGAACAGAGATAGAAATCTTTTTTTTTTTTAATTTATTTGACAGAGAGAAACACAGAGAGAGAGGGAACACAAGCAGAGGGAGTGAGAGAGGGAGAAGCAGGCCCCCTGCCGAGCAGGGAGCCCGATGTGGGGCTCGATCCTGGGCCTCCGGGATCATGACCTGAGCCGAAGGCAGTCGCTTAACCAACTGAGCCACCCAGGCTCCCCGAGATAGAAATCTTTAAAAAAAATGTTGGTAAGGGTATAAAAGCGACTTGAATTCTCATATGTTTCTCATGAGAGTGTGAAATAGTATAACCACTTTGGAAAATGTCTGTTAAACATATGACCCTGCAATTCCAATCCTAGAAATGAACTTAAATGTCCAGAAGAAGAATTATATAAGAATATTTAGAGAATGGGAAGCCTGGGTGTCTCAATTGTTGGGTGTCTGCCTTTGGCTCAGGTCATGGTCCCAGAGTCCTGGGATGAAGCCCTATATTGGGCTCCCTGCTCGGCGGGAGGCCTGCTTCTCCCTCTCTCACTCCCCCTGCTTGTGTTCCCTCTCTTGCTGTGTTTCTCTCTGTCAAATAAATAAATAAAATCTTAAAAAAAAAAGAATACGTAGAGCAGCCTTATTTATAATAGCCTATTAGAAACAATTCAAGTGTCCATTTGAGTATGAATAAACATGCCATCATGTATAATGGAATACTACTCAGCCATAAAAAATACTAAACTCTTATACATGGAACAGTATCTCAAAAACATGTTAAGTGGAAAAGCCAGTATGACACGAAAAGGTACATATGACATAATTCCATTCATTTGAAGTTCAAGAAGTAGCAAAAAGAAGATGCAATGATAGAAATCAGAACAGTGGTTGGTTGTGGAAGTGGGGGTTGACTGCAGGGGAGCACATGTCAGTTTTTTTTGTAAAGATTTTATTTATTTATTTGACAGAGGGAGAGATCACAAGTAGGCAGAGAGGCAGGTAGAGAGAGAGGAGGAAGCAGGCTCCCTGCTGAGCAGAGAGCCCAATGCGGGCCTCGATCCCAGGACCCTGAGATCATGACTTGAGCCGAAGGCAGAGGCTTTAACCCACTGAACCACCCAGGCACCCCACATGTCAGTTTTTATGAAGTTGCATAAATGCTTTAGATTCCTGATTTGGGTGGTGGTTACATAGCTGTATACACTTATCAAAACTATTTTTTTTTTTGTACACGGATCTGTGTATTTCACTGTATATAAAAAAGCTAATTTCCTATATATGTCTAGAGCTAGCTCTTGACTAATATTTGATTTGTCTGTCCAATCCTCATTTTCATTGATAATCTTTTCTCATGTTTAGAAATCACACTTAGCATTGTATGAAGGGGTTTTAATCATCACAACCTTATGAAGTAGGCAATGTAAAAGTTTGTCCACACCCGTGGCCTGACTGGCCTCTGTCATCTAACGTTGTCTTTTACTCTAGCTTTCTTTATTCCTGTCACTCTAAAAACTACTGAGAGCCAGACAAAGACCTGTTTTCCTTATTGGTTCAATCCTAACTGATGCCAGTCTCCTTATATATAGGGTTCTCTCAATCAAGTGCTGGCTTGCTCCTGTCCAAATCACTTCATCTCATTGGCTTTATCTGTTCTGTTTTTAATGAGGTAGAAGTACTTCCTAGCATTACTGAATGTGTGTTGAGGAGCATAGAAACAATATCTTTCAGTGGTGGGATAAAAATCACATGAATATCTATGGAAATATTAAATATATACTTGCTTATTAATAACAATGATGTAGTTCATGCACTTTGACCCCAAATATCACCAAATTCATATAGTCTAAATATTTAGTAGAAACAGACTGTATTTAGTGCTATATTTGTAGAAAAATCTAAAAAGACTCCATGCTTACAAAAAATTATTAAAAAAAAAAGAAAAAAAAAGAAAAACCCCAAATGGACTGCAGATTGATAGGATGATTTCTCTGTAAGCCAAATCCTGTGAAATCATTAAGAAAAGGGAGACACTCTTGATAAAGATTACAGCCAAGCAGCAGGATAGAAGCAGGGTGGACAGCTCCCACTGATGCCTCCCATTATATAAAGGAAACTAGTAAATTTCCAACCTCAGTGAGGGCAGGCAAGTGATATTACATTCTTCCATGTCTAATCAGGAAACCAAAATAGGAAAACATATATTTTCATCAGGGAAGCTGTTGGGTGGTGTGTTTGGTGAAGGACAGATTGTGACTTTCCAAAGGCGAAAATTTACAAATGTAGTAACACAAAGGTAGTGACAGATGTAGAACTGAAGAACCACAGGGTAGAGGAAGGCTTTTTAGCTGTTGCTTATTAAAGTACTGTGTGGGAAGTGAGAAACTTTTCATTCTGTACCAACCCATTCATCTAAGGGTATTTGTCTTTGTGATGTGAAGGAAACAAAATCCTCTGATTTTTAAACTTTCCTACCAAAGTGCCCTATTAGTGGATGAAGTCATATGTTTATCTAGGAATTGGAGGTGAGAAAATAGGAGAGGAGGCTTGAAAGAGGCAGAGAGGCAGGCAGAGAGAGCGGAGGAAACAGGTTCCTCGCTGAGCAGAGAGCCCGACGTGGGCCTTGATCTCAGGACCCTGGCATCATGACTTGAGCCAAAGGCAGAGGCTTTAATGCACTGAGCCACCCACGTGCCCGATAAATACATTCTCGATGGTCTTGATTTTCTTGTTAAGCTTTGCTATCCCATCACAGGATAGTAAGTAGTCTATGTTGTTACTCTTTCTACTATTCCCCCAATGCACCAAATCCTGCACAGGCAGTGGTGGAGGGTTGTGGAAGAATGTTGGGAGTGCAGGCAAGCAACAGAGAGTGAGCATCTACCTACCCTCAGTTATGGGTCCCTGACATCTGTGGTTTCCTTCTAAGCATCAAAATTGGCAAATGGACCATTTGAAAAAGCCTGGAAATATAACTCTGGGATTTATTGCTTAATGCTGATGCCAACCAAAGGAATTGGAAGGAGCTAGAGATCAGTAGTCTCAGGATGCTACCGACAGCTCAAGGTCACCTTATATAAAATGCTACATTCATCTTGTTCATGACATTGGTCTTTGTGACACAAATTCTTCCAAAAGTTCTTCCCAGACAGTGCTTCAAAAAACAACACTCATTATTATACTTTGTTTGCCTCTATATTTTATTATTCTAATGTGGATATCATAGGTGTGGGTACTATAGCAGGAAAACCAGCAATGGCATATGCACAGTGCAGCTTGACCTAAGCCTTTACCTGTACCTTATTCTATTTCCATCATGCTCTTCCCTTCCCTTAGTTCTTTGAGTTAAAAAATGCAAATCATTTTGCTGTTTTCTCTGTTTACTCTTCTTGTTTGGTCTCAGTCCCTCCTTTAGACCTTCCTGGAAATCTCTCCCTTTCCTCTTCACTCCACCTTAAGGTCTACATAATTTCCAAAATTTTCCCTGAACTTACTTATTTAACTTCTATTTCTATGATATAACCTTGATGCTTTCTCCTCCTTATTGCTCTAATATATATTTTGTCTCTGATTAATATTTTCACACAGTAGTGTTGCATGGGGTATGGTTGTAGCAATAATGATAGTAGCCTTTATTTATAAGGTTTTGCAGGCACAGAGCACTTGCATGGATAATGATGACAGCCAATATATATTAGGTATTTTCTTAATGCCAGACTCTCAATACATGTGTTTATTTAACACATAACTTTTTTAATTTGCTATAATTATTATCACATATTGAAGATGAGGAAACTGATACATAAAGATGCTGTCAGTTTGCACAGAGTTCCGGTTCTCATAGCTGTTAAGTGTAGAACTGAAATTTGAATCCAAGTCAGTTTGATTCAGTATATTGTGCTATACTTCTATCATCATGAACTCTAAGAGTATTATGATGGTGGCCATTTTGATCAATCTCTTTTACAAGCCTTTACTAGAATAGTAAAACTGGATCCTGAAATTCAAGTAAATTTTAACTTTCCAGTAGATTTCTCATTGTAGTAAACCAATACTTTAAAAAATATGTCACCATCAGGAAGCCTACTTATGTCAATGAGCAGGCAGACAAATGATCAGTTCAGTGTTGACTTGAGTCTTCAAACAAGACTTTTGTTCAGAGATTCACGGTGTCGTTGAACATGCTGTCATAGAATCATCGATTTTTAAAGATGAAAGGGATCTTAGGTAATAATAATACCAACAAGTACAAGACACCCCACACTTTCTGTATTCTAGATCTTTTAGTAAAATCATTATACACATTATTTAATTTGTTAAATTTTCAGCAAAACACTATCATTTTGTACTATGATCATTTTATAAGTGGGAACAAACTTGTTATAGTTTGAGGATTTGCCTTAGTAGTAATTAGCAAAGTTAAGATTCAGATATTGCAGAATTTGTGTTCCTAAATGTTATGTTATTTATTAATGTTCATTTTACCCAGAGATTTTTACAAACAGTGAAAGTCATGCTTAAAGAAATTACTTGGATTTCCCATTCCCCACAGCTGGTCAGTGGGTAGCGTTGAGGCTTTTTGATAAGACTTCTTCCCATTACTGGCCCCAGTTTCTCTCACATCACCTTCCTTTTCAGACAAGGTTTCAACCATTGCCTTTCTTTTCATCATTCATTCCTTCATTCAAATCAAAACCTAGGGTCAAATTTTTGAAGAGCACAAAGTACAATGAAGAATACGAAGATGAATATGTCTTCTAAGATCCTTTACCCTACTGAAGGTAAAGAAGAAAAATGTATCAGCAACTGATGATGTTTCAAAGCAGGAAGAATGCACATTAAAAATACAATCAACGTGTTATGGTAGTGCAGAGTAAGATACAAGCAGTCTTAAAGAGGACTTGGAAAGAATGCTTAGGGATGGTGGAATTTGAAATGTGCCTTGAAAGAAGGGTTTCAATTTAGGGTAGTCTATGTATGTAAATATATATGAGAGCCGGCTAGGTGCTTTGAGAGGTACAGAGGTAGTCCAAAGAACAGTCTCTCATCAGAAGGAAGTGAAATGCTACCTGAAGAGGAAAGACGCATATATGTGAAGTGAAAGGGAACAGTGAAGTGTTAAAATACTGTAGGAGGGCAGAGGTAGAGAACTATCTGAGAGCTAGAATAGACAGGGAAGACATACAGAAGGAGCAGAGCCTAAATGAGAACTTGAAAGATGGGCAGGGCTTCTAGGGAGGAGGAAAGGCGGTGCAGGCAAGGGGAGGGTTCCAAGTACAGCCAGGTGGGAATGCATAAGGGTGTTTATGGCATAATGAGGAGATACACAACAACGTGTGTGTGTGTGTGTGTGTGTGTGTGTGTGCATGTTCATGTGGTGGTTCAAGACTAATTGCAGCGACAAGAGAAACTGGGCAAGTGATGCCATCAACAGTGTGATGACATGGACCAGTCAGAAGTGAGAGACCCAGTGCAGTGTCCTGTAGGCTACTGAGTAATGAATGACAGGCCCTGAAGAAGGCTGTTATATACCCTGAGTGATTGCAGCTTGTGCATCAGTCATGGGAATGCCTCTGGCTGAGTAATCTTGTTGGCAGCTTCATCTTTAAATATGAAGAGCAAAAATAGTCCACGGCAGTATGAGTTGTTTATATTTAAAGGCTTTCTTCTTTTTATAGGGAAACAACAATATTCTGTTATGTGGAAAATCTAAACAAGTGCTGAAGAAGTCTGCACCAGTTTACATTTTTTTAATTATAATTATTATTAGAGTTTGTAATGTACTTGTATGAAAACATAAATCAGTTGCTAGTGATGAATAAATTTTAATTCTGGCATATGAAAGTAGTTGAGCAGGAGAGGCAGCAGAGAGATGGAATGGATTTAGATGGAGAATCTGTTCTGAGGAGTGTAGAGAGCTGACAGTCTCCATCTGCCATGTTTTGGGGATCCGCCACTACCTTCACATTGAGGCCATGCTCCCATGAGCTGTTTCCAGGTGATGCCCGAGTATGTTGGGGTGAGAGGGCCTGGTGATTTCTGACAATTGTTGCATTCCTCTATGATTGTCTTTGCACTGGAGCATCCCGATGGGCTGGTAAAGCCTTTCTCAAAGCTGTACTGTCACCTGAAACTCTTAAGGACACCTCCCTTCTTTCTACTTTCCTTTTGTAGGTATTTATCTTCATCTGAAGGCTTTTCCCATCTCCTCTTGGTCCCTATCTTCCCAATAAATCTCTTGCCTTTGAAATCTCTCTTGGAGGACCCAAACTTATAAGTACCTTGATGATTATCTAAATCTAATAAATAAAACTATCATCTAGAATAGGGGTTGGCAAACTTTTTTCATTAAGTGCTAAATAGTAAATATTTTCAAGTTGATGGGTCACATATAGTCTCTTTTTTTTTTTCAATCCTTTAAAAGCATATTTTTAACTTGTAGGTTATAGAAAACTGGCTCCTGCTTTAGGTTATAGAAGATCTAGTTTTGAAGATTATTTATCTGCTGTGTATTTCCATTTTATTATCTGGAAAAAAGGGGCTAATTTCTGCCCAAAAAGCTCATCAGAGATGTTCGTTAGTTTTACTAGTTATGGGGACTATTTTCAAAATGGCTTTGGGATCTGAGCAAGAAGTAGATTGAGATGTGGTAGAAATTCAGGAAGTGGGGGTGAATGACAGAGAATATATGTGTCTTAGGCAGGAAAGCTTTGTCAAAGAAAGAAAACATATAAAAACAGGAACAGTGGGAATGTCAGAAGGCCTCTCTTCCATAACTTCTGTAGGTCAGCTGTGCACAAGAACTTTGAAGAAAAGGAATGGAAAGAAAAAGTTAGAAAGTAAGAGAAGATGGAGAAGGAAAGAAGAGAAGACAATGAGAAGAAAGCCAAGGAAAAGGAAAGAAAGGAGATTGTTATGTGATTTTTTTTTATTCCACGTAATAAAATGGTAGAGAACACATGATATGCAAAAGGGAAGAAAAATAAAAAACCCATGAGAGTAGAATAGAAGACCTAAAGTTTGATTGAAAGAAGTAGTTGTCCAGAAATTATGTTTTACATTTCATAAAGGTAACTCTCCAGGAAGAGAGAAATGTGTAAGGAAACCCAAATTCGGATCAGCTATGGTGAACTCTGGGAACATACTCTTCAGCGTTCAAATTTCTGGAGTTTGATGTGAATGTTAGCTTGCAAAGAAGTGGTATATTTTGATGACTGCATTAGAAGAAAAAGAGATTTAAACTACTTAATGGAACAATTGTACAGGTCCCTCTAGGAAAATGTTTGATTCAGGATGTAGGAATCTTTGTTCTGTATTAAATGTCCTAGTAAAAGGGATATTCTGGTGTGGTTTTAGATTAGAAAATATAAGTATGAAATGGAACTTACATGAGTAAGGATGGTCTTAACTCTTGGGAACAGATATGTACTATGTTTCAGCACATCATTTCCTTTTTCTGGGGACACCTAGCAGTTACACTGGGCTAATACCAGTGAGGTTTGGTCAGTGAGATGAAGACAGAAATGATACAAACCACTTTCAGGCCTGGATCTTAAAACGTTTTTCTTGACCCTCTGCTCTCTATCCTGTTTCAGTTGCTTGGAGACCAAATGTTGCAGTTGGAATTGCTACATATTGGGGGAAGGCAGCCAGAATGCTCCCATGCTATGCCTGAGTGAGAAATAAACTGTAGTTGATGGTATTTGGTGCTTTCTTTGTATTTTAATAGAGTGTAGCCTATACTGACCAGTAGAGATCCCCAGGTACTGAGCAACAATCAATGGTTTGTTACATGTCGGGCTCTGAGAAACTTCTGCCCGTGAACTTTGGCCAACCGCTGTCATTAAAGGTGGCATACAAAAATGCCTTCTGTTGAAAAACAGATTAAGAGAAAAGCAGATGTTACTGGAATCATTTCAAGGTTACGGAATTTTTAAAAATGAAAAAAAGAAAAAAAAGGAGAAGCTCAATGAATGACAATTGTCCAGATGAATTAAAGCAAGTCTTTTAAGGGAAAGGGGGAAAGTCAGACTTGATATGTACTGTTTGGAGATATCATTACTGAAGCCAAAAGTAATAATGATTGCTAGGGTATTAGTTTGGGTCAGGGGTACTAGCAAATTCTGCTTTCTCATGTTTAAGAACTAGTGAAAAGGGAAATTTCTTCTGGAAGTAAATTGTTGAAACAGAGTAAGTTATATATTAACAGATAGATACATGTGCATTAGTGGCTTGATGTGGTAATTTACCTGATATATAGCAGTGATCCTTTCAGACCCCTGCTTCAAACTGGTATGGTTCCCTCTGTCTCCTCCCTTGAGCACAATGCATGCTTTTCATACTGAAATATTTACTCTTTCCCAAATGAATCTTCCGTTCTTTCAGCTTAATAGTCTTACTTATCTTGGTTCCTCTGATGAACATGCTCTTCTTTGCCACTTTTTGCCCGCTAAAATCCTACTTCTTTTTCAAGCCTAGATCAAATGCTATCTTCAAGTAAGGGATTTCCTGCTGATTCTAGTTTGTTATTTTCCCCTTGGTTCTTTCACAGAACCTAATAACTTTCTGATACCACCTTCTTTCTAATTATAGTATAGTTATTTGTGTTCATGTCCTTTCTCCCCAACCATTTTGTAAACTATTTGAGATCATGTTAAATTTATTAATTTAATTTAATTTAATTTTTAATTTAATTTATTTATTTGACAGAGAGAAACACAGCCAGAGAGGGAACACAAGCAGGGGGAGTGAGAGAGGGAGAAGCAGGCTTCCCACCGAGCAGGGAGCCCGATGTGGGGTCGATTCTGGGACTCTGGGATCAAGACCTGAGCCGAGAAGGAAAGTAAATGGGCAGTAGGGTAATCCAGGGAGAGAAATGAAACAACAGAGACTTTGGGCACAGAAACAAACTGAGGGACTTGGAGGGAGGGGGTGGAGGGATGGGAGAGCCTGGTGGTGGGTACTGGGGACACCTATTGTGTGGGGCACTGGGTGTGGGGAATGGGGAATGAATCTTGGAACACTGGAAAAAAAAATTTAAGTAACAATAAGAAAAAAAAAAAAAAGACCTGAGCTGAAGGCGGACGCTTAACGACTGAGCCACCCAGGCGCCCCAAATTTATTTTTTGTATCCTTCTTAGTACAAATCAGACTTTCTGGTCTTATGAAGCAATAAATAAATGCTCAATTCAATTGAAGGTGATCAAAACAAAAAGACAAGACTAGCTCTGTTTAGCATTACTCAATAGTAAAATGTGTTAAAAGTGATAAATAAGCAGAAGAGTGTTACAAGAATTGAGAAAGTGAGATGAAGGGAAATAATAGCCATTCTCAGTAAATAAAAGGTGTTATAAATAACAAAATATCAAAAATCAATCATGCCGGGACACTTAATTTACTATTAAAAAAAAGAAAGGAAAAGAAAAAAAATAAGAAAGAAAGGAAAAGACAATATTGGTTTAGAGACTTACCTTATCATCTACCAAAATAAGTATCATCTATCAAAATAAATAGAGCTAAACATTAAAAAAAATCAAGCCATCAAACAATGAAAGAGATTAATATTTATCTTGTGTCTGGATTTGGAAAGACCTATTACCTTAAAAGCACTGGAAGAAATTAAAAAAAAAAATGCAACTGACTTAAAAACAAGTTCAAACAGCCTTGGTTCTTCAAAACAAAACAATGTAAAGATAAAAGTAAGCATTAAGTTGAGAGAAATATTTGTAAGAAATATGATAAAAACAGAGTTTACATCTTCAAAATAGAGAGCTTATGATAACTTAGATAGACAATAAGATTACAACGGTGCATGAACTGGAAAATTAATAAAAGAAAAAATAAAAATTTCGACCTCATTAGAAGTTAAAGAAATGCAGATTGAAAGAATGTTAGAAACGATTTTGGACTCTCAGATAATATTAAAGATTTGGTGACTGATAACACTAAATGCTAAGTAGGTCACTGAGTCATTTATACTTATGGGAGTGGAAACGTTCTAGAAGGCAATTTAATAATATGTATCAAAAGACTAAAATATTTATAACTATTGAATCATTCATTCCATTGTTAAAAATCAATCCAAAAGAAGTAGTGTGCAATATAGACTGTTTTATGCACAATGATGTTTATAAAAGTGTCATTAAAAATGGAAAAATTAGAAACAATTTAGGTATCTAACATGAAAGGAATAGTTCAGTAAATTATAGTATATTTAGTGAAAAAAACATACAGCCACTAAATATTTTTATAGAGTCTTACATGATGTAAGGAATTGCTTGTGATAGTGTATTGAAAAAAAGTGTAGGATATGTACCTTTGTAAGATTTTGTAGAGAGAGAAATTTGTCAGAATGTTTACTGTGTTGTTTCCTTCTGTTGGCTTTATACATTTTTTCTTTGTCATTTTCATATTTTCTACAGTAATCGTGTATAGATTTTGAAACAGAAAATTATAAGCAAATACACAAAGTTTAAAAAGACCAACAGCTTGAATGAAATGACCTCCACTTACATAAGCTTATGAATTTGAAATTCATAGTATTTTCAAAGGTCTAAAAGAAGTTAAAGCATTTAGAAGGACATTCTCTTTGGGTAGGTTGAGGGAAGTTTAATAAGGGGATCACTTACTAAACTGTGCATGGTGCTTAGTGAACCTAACAAGAAGCAGTTTAGTACCTCAGGGTTAGCAAAGCAAGTTGCTGTTTCCATCCTTAGATCTGAAGGGACCAAGGGGTATTTGGGAAAGGTTAGCCTTATGGAAAATAACCATTCCCTGGAATGGTCAACCAATACACAGTGACAGGAGATGGAGCAAGAATAATGATCTCAACTTTACCTCCCTCCTGTTCCTCAGTTCCTGCTGATGATTCTTTTTGGGTGATACCCAAACTAGAAGCCAGAGGGCAAGGGAGCCTGTTGATGAAGATGAGCTTCCTATTGCACAGAGCAGGGTGGAAAGGAGAGTGGACCTGGAAGATCCATGAGACATACAGCAAAGGTACTGTAGGAAGAAAGAAGAGATTGTCACAGTGGATCTCATACGAAATTCTTTCTATAACGACTGTTGTTCAGGTACTAATTGTGGGACTGATTGATACAAAATCTTCCAAATGAAGGGGAAACCTAGTCGGTCAAGGCTTGGATATGTCACATATAGCAAAAGGATTTTTTGGATACAACTGTTATTGTGGGGGAAATAAAATAGGCTATAGTAACAAATAAGCAAAGAATTGCCAATTTAGGGGTAAAAATCCACTGGAATAGCAAAAATGTCATTTACAGATAAATGGGGGTATGGGTCAAGGAAAGAACTAAGAAGTCTAGGACAAATTATTCTAAAGAGCATACAAAAACTGGGGAGGAGACACGACAATTTGAAAAATTTGAATGTAGGAACGGCTTATATATATTTTGGTATATTTCTTTATGAAAAATTATAAAAGTTAAAGTTTGGAAGGTAGGACTTGAAGGTAAAATTTTGGAGTTAATAATTGTGATTTTTGTTATTTGTGATTATTTAAAGCTAAATTTAATAATTTGCAATTTTTGGTTGGCTTTATTGAGTGTTAGATTTTCAGTGACGTTTAATTCATTTGAAACACATTTTTGTGAATTACTTAGGAATGAGGTAATGTTATAAAAAGCAGAATATTGAAGCTTGCCAAAGTTTTTGGATAATTGTTTTAAGTGGTAGTATTATCCTTGGAAAATAAAATGTAGCTATTTTGGAAAGATAACATTCCCTTCAGAGGTTAAAAATATATTGACAGCCCCTGAGATTCAACAGGAATTCATCTTTAAGATAAAGCCCACATAAAAATTTTAGATATTGCCTGATGGCAGGGAGATAAATGGTTGTCAGAAAATGGAAAAGACTCATTTTCTAAGTCTGAGTGGCAATTTTCCTATAACTATGTCACATGGATAAAGCACTTGCCTTTCTGATGCAGGCTGGCTGAAGGGAAGGAAGGACTGGCCAAGATTAATGAGATAAACCAAAATAATATTTATTTTCTGAGACACTCTATTAACATCTTAGAGTAGGTCTGCCAGAACCTTTCTCCCAGTATCATTATGCGGATGACATAGTTAAGACATTTATTAAGTTAATAGAAGTGGGAAATAGAGACGCTCTGCAGAAACATCTCTGGCAAAAGTGAAGGGGTCTGTTACAACTCTGCATTATGTCCATTGCTCTTCTTTTGCCTGATCTTATCATGTGTGTGTTTGATCTGTTCATTTTCCCTCCCATTTATTTAGAGCTGGGTGAAGGAAACTTCGAGCGTATAAGGTGTCGTTTTTAATGTTTAAGAATAAAGATAACCTATGTTTAGCTGAGAAGCAATTCAAGCAGTAAGATTATTGTTTATATCAGAGAGAGAGACAGAGAGGTTGAGAGACAGGGAGACACAGAGAGGCATTGTTAGTATCAGTTGTGACCTAAAATTTAAAAAGGACTTTTAATCAGGGAGGCACAATGTATGTTTGCCTGTTTTATACTTTTACTTGCTTGTGTATTAGAGTATTTCCAAGCCTGGCTGAGTGTCATTTCCACATTCAGGAAAGAAATGAATATGGGAGATAGTGCTGCGAGATACATGGGGGATATATTTGTTAATATACAGTATAATACAGTTTGGGATAATTTCCTTTTCATTGCCCCAAAAGCTAACCTGCAGGTGTTACTGTAACATAGTATGTGGGGTAGTCTTGAGGTTAGATGTTATTTCCCTGCCAACAAGGTACCATGAAAGTACCCAAAGCTTTTAAAGATATCTTATGCAAAACAAAGTAATAAAATGACCCACAGCATATGTGTGCATCTTACCCTGCCCTTCTTTTGGTTGTTTTAGTCCAATATTCAGATCTGCATAAGTTGACAGATTCTCAGGGGCCCAGGAATCCCACTCTAGAGATAAAGTGTAACTAATAAAGTATTTATCTTTCCAGTCTTTAGCAGTGAACATTTAAATGTGTAGATTCCCTATATAATACCACATTTTAAAAAAAGATTTATTTATTTTAGAGAGACAGATCCAGAGAACAAGTGTGAGCTGGGGTGAAGGTAGGGATAAGGTGCAGAGGGGCAGAGGAAGAGAGAGAATCCCAAGCGAACTCCTGCTGAGTGTGGAGCTTGACATGGGCTGGATTTCGACCCCGAGCTCATGACCTCAGCTGAGATCAAGACTTGATCAGTTAACCAACTAAGCCACCCAGGTGCCCCTCTGTATTCTCCTGAACTTTTAATCTTCATTCAATACATGATCAGTCAATACTTAGCAACTACCTGAGCCTTTCTTATGGTTCCATAGCATTCTGCTGTATGGATATACTCTAATTTATTTTAAAAACTCTTTATTAGACAACTTTTAGGTTGTTTCAAATTTTACTGATGAAATAAATGCCCCCAACTAACTTCACAGTGCCATGTATCTTTGCATCTTTGTTTTTGTTTTTGTTTTTTCCTATAGGATAAATCCAAAATGTGAAATTGTTGTGATAACATATATTTAGATTATTGGGGTGTATTGAAACTGTGCCATCCAGACAGCTGTTGTAATTTATATTCTGAGTGTAAGAACTCTATTTCCTTACACCTTTACCAGCACTGAAATCTAACCAATATTTGCAGGAATAATAGGTAAAAAGCACTATTTTATTGTTTTAATTACTATATTTCAACTAGCTAAAAGGTTGAATAAAGTTTTACTTTTCAAAAATAGAAAATCCAAGTAGTTAAAAAAATCCAAAAAAGGAAGGGGATTCCACCCCCCCTGCCAGAATACATCTATTTTCCTCATTATTTGGTGCAGATGTTAAATGTTTATCATTTTTCTTTCATACGGTGCTACTTTAGGAACTTTTTCTGTTTGCCAATATTCTTCTGTAATGTTGTAACTGGAATTACTTATTCTTACCATAATTTGCGTGGATTCCTCCCCTTTTGAAGTGCATTTCCCTTTGCGGGGTTAACTGAGAGGGAAAGTCCTCTGTCATCTGATGACATTGATGCTGATCCTGTCATGACTCACATGGTGGATCCTGTTTCTTTCCATCTTAAGGGAGGTGATTTTTGCAAATTTGACAATAACTTGCATTTAAGATTTGCCTGTTATTTAAGTTATTCTTTTTCCTGAACAATTCCCTCTATATGGCAGTGTATATGATTTCTCGTTGTGTTATTGCAGTTGGATCAGAGCACAAATGTCCAAACTCAATGGTCATTGTCATTTGATAGTTGTTAAAATTTCCACCAGACAATATTATTCTCTGTGTGTTCAAACTTGGCTATCATAGTAATAATAGAATATTTTGTTTGCATGTTATATTTAAGAAATCACATTGAACTTTATGAATCTAGAAAGTAATGTGCTTGAGATTTAAAACCTTGTGTATTAACATTTCAGTGATTTAATAGTAGGCATTGGGGTAGTAAAAAGAGGCACTTGCTCCTCTTTATGTGAGACTGATATTATGATATGTATGTGCATGGGAAGCATTGATGAGAAATGGAACTGTGAGTAAATTTTTTCATATCATCTATATCTAAGACCATGAGAATATTATTACCTAGAATAAGAATTTTTGAGTTTTTATCACACAATGATTTCTAAGTCCAAGATCTTAAAATATAAGCAATTTAATTGGACCAAAGTTTACTTTATCTGGAAAATGAGGATAACAATATCATTCCTGTCCCACATTACAAAACAGTGTATTTATTACCAAATATATATTTGACATGAAATCAGATACACATCTAATATTGCCTTTTTAAAATCTTTATTATTACCTAAGTCCTGTGTTTTTGCTGCTTATGGAAAAGGCTAAGAATTTTATTTATTTTTATTTTTTTAAAGATTTTATTTATTTATTTGACAGAGAGAGAGTGCGCACAAGCAGGGGGAGTGGCAGGCAGAGGGAGAGGGAGAAACAGACTCCCTGCTGAGCAGAGAGCCTGACATGGGGCTTGATCCCAGGATCCTGGGATCATGACTTGAGCCTAAGCCAGATGCCTAGCGGACTGAGCCACTGAGGTGCCCCAAGGCTAAGAATTTTAAATGGCTGCTTTTGATGATTCATATTAATTGCATAAATTATTCAAGTGCATAGTTTATGTGTATGTCTTTAAAAAAGGATCACTTTCTATAAAGAGAAATAAGGACACAACTGGGGTGGGGTGGAAATCCAGGCAAATATGCTTATTTGCACTTTTATCTTGCTTTCCATTCTTCCTTTTTACATTCTGGATTCAACTTTAAACATAGTATCAAATATATATATTAAATTAGTATTAGAATGTCTACATCACTTTTAAATAAAACTATTCATCTTACCAATAAGGAAATGGAATCTCAGTGAGATTAAATGACTTGCTGAAGTTCACACCACTAGTAAATAAGAGACTGGACCTGGTACCCAGAGTTCATTCGACCCAATCACTGTTCCTACCCTCAGTGTTCTCTGTCATTTGTGTTCATGTATCCTCATTGTCTATCTTTTTTATTTCATGATTACTAACTGAGAGTAGTAGAAAGAATGTTGCAGTAAAAGTTAGGATTCTGGGGTTCCAAGTTGACTTCTTCTGTCTTATTAGCTCTGTGATCCTTGGTTATGAGTGAAACTTCTCTGAACTTTGATGTTATACTCTGGAGAATGAAGCTGGTAATACCATCTGCTTTTTTCCTACCCATTTCACAGGACTGATATATGTGCATAATGAAAATTTTATGTACAGATTGTAAAACTTTGTGACAGACTGAATTATTGTTAAGAACTGTGTCTTTCCCTATGGAAGGATTTATGTTTCCTTTATCCACTGATATGAGTGAACATATGTTTTGCTTTAATCAATAAAATGTGAGCAGAACTGATAGGCTTTGTTATAAGCAGAAGCTGTTGGTTTCTTTTGTTTGATTTTATTCCTTTTCATTTCTTCTTGCTAATTTTTTCTCTGAGCTTATCTCTTTTTTGTCATAGTTGCTGAACACAGCCAAGAGTAGCCTACACATAGTATTAAACAGGTTCACCTGTTAAAAGATAAAACTGCCGAGGCCTCCTGCAACATTAGGCCTTTAATTAGCAACACAGGCTGATTCAAGTAGACAGAACAGCTTAAACAAAATCAAGGGTGTGGTCATAAATCCCATTACTAAAATCTTCAGTCCACTAAAGTGACACCCACTAAATTCTTTCAACTAGATAAAGTTTCCCAGGGAGAAGAAATTAAGATCATGGCTCTCTCAAAGAAGCCCGATAAGCTTAGTCTGGACTGGAGGCATGTTCTGAAAAGAATCACGATTGTGGTTCTTGGCACATGGTGCTGATTTGAGGCAAATAGACAAGAAACTATTTTTTTTTCATAGACTAGTGTGACCCTAAATTCCACCATCCTTAACTAACAGAGATTCAATTTTTAGAACTTACTGTGACCCTTAGGTTTTCAATTCTTTATGAACAGAAAACAGGATGTGAAATTTTCTGATTCCAGAAAGTTCATCTGCTCTAATTCCCTTCTAAAGAGGTCAAGGGAGATAATGGAAAGAGACCTTCCAGAGGGTTTGAGCCAAGGGCCACTGATAATAGTGGGAATAGAAAGCTACTCCTCTAGGCAGAAACAGGGCCTAATCAAGAAACATTACCTATTTTATCGGTCCAGAGTAGCCCCAACAAAATGCTATAGACCTTATGAACAAAATACTACAGACCAGATGGCTTAAACAAGTTTATTTTCGCAGTTCTGGAGGCTTTAAGTCTGAGATCAGGGTGCCAGCCTGATCGGTTTCCAATGAGGACACTTCCTAGCTGGCAGACAGGTGACTTCACCGTGTACTCACATGGTCTTTCTTTCTGGGTGAGGCAGTGACAAAGCACAAGCCTTCTGGTGTCTCTTATAAGGACACTAATCTTAACGGACAGAGGCTCCAACTTTACTCTCCCATTTAACCTTATATACTTCCTTAGAGGCCCCATCTCCAAATATGGCCACATTAAGGGATTAGTGCTTCAACATATGAATTTTGCAGGGACACAAACAACCAGTTGATAATACTTTCTTTCAGGGTAGGGACTTACAATGCCAGCTAGCAGGATTTTAGAATTATTACAGATCACTGCCTGCTTATATCTGCCATTCTTCCTGTTTCTGAATGGGTGAGCTTTTTATGATTGGGGGTAGGGAGGCCTCATAATTTTGCTTTTCAGTTCTAGATTCTTTGCATCAAGAGAAACCATATATGAAACTAGTGTTGAAACTCTCAAGAGAGTTCAAGCTTTATTTATGTCTTGAGGGGATGATAGGACTTTTGGATTACTTCCTGTGCAGATAGGATGGTGTTAGGTTTTTCTGTCGCAAATGGAATGGAGACCGCAAAGGCAAACAGGGTCCAAAGAGTGAGCTTTATTGCAAGCACCCTCGGGCGAGGTTCTGCAACTCGGGAGAGGAGAGTCAGGGAAGTCGCAAACGGGTTGGGAAGTGCAGGGGTTTTTAAGCCTTACTGGTTACGGGTCTGGATTCGGGTGGGTTTTTTCCCATATTGGGCGAGGGAACATCATGTCCCTAGGTGATTGACTGGGGGTGGGGAAAGTCTAGATGATGGTGGGTAGTCCCTGGCTGGAAAGTCCCATATGGAAAGTTTTGGTCTTCTGGCTAGGTTTCTATTTACTGGAGATGACCTGGTGGCCACCGCTGCTTTGGCGGGAAGATCAGCCATCTTGACCCAGTCTGCGATGTCCACCATTTTGGGTGCCCCTGTCTCTTAGCCAGCCCAACAGATGGGAATTATTATATTTTATATTTGGAAAGGGGGTGTCAAATACTTGCAAGTAAAAGAGCAGACTGTTATATATTATGATATGGTTTAAATTTTTTTCTTCCTCCTTGCTGTGATCCTTCTTATGATGTATCTATTTCCCCGTGGAAGAATTCTATATCAGAATCTTATTGATGTTAGACTTGGCAATATGACTTGTTTTGTTTAACCAAGAAAATGTGAGCAAAAGTGATGTTTTTCTTTTAAGGGGACATGTTAAGCCAGAGTTTGCTTCATGATGAGATGTACAACATTCTAGATAGGATCCTAGATACCCTCTCAGCCTGAATACTATTGAGAAGATAACACCTAGCACAATCATAATGGGCATGTGGCATCAATAAGAAAAAAAACCACAGTAAGACAAAGCTTTTGTTGTTGTGAGCCACTGAGAGTTTGATGTATATGGGGAAATCATGTTATATTTAGTGTAAAAGTTATATCTAATTTATCCAAATTGACCAAAAGATTAAACATACTATTTTATTTAATTTGTCAGTATCTTGAGGTTAAGACTGAGCTATAGAAAGGCATGTTTTCATATTGAGAAGTAGCCCAAAGAAAAATTGAATCATTTATTCTATTTCAATGTTAGTTTTATAAAATCCACTAAGCTGTTCTTATCAAAAGTTTGGAATAAAGTCTTTAAATTAACAATGGAGATTTTGGAAAAGAATTTGTTCGTCCAGAGAGTGTGCCATAACTCTAGCTCTTTTACCGTATTTTGATAGAGGTGTACTGTACTATTTCTGCTTACAGGGATGACAAGCATACTGACTCGTCCAGTCCTGTTTTCATTGTAATAAATTTAAAATGACTTCAGCAGTATTTTCTATGAATTGGCCAAAGCAGTTAAAAGGCTAACTTTGCTTTTTCCTAATTTAAATTCAATTAATGCTCTAATGCAAGATCTCTAGCTTATCTGGTCTTCATTAAGGGCTTGTTAAACTATGAAAAAAGTATTACATTTTTTGGGCACTAACACCACTACATATAATATTAATTGCCAAAGTGTACTAATTAGCTGATTAAAGTAACTGTTTTTGTATATATGTCATTTCACTTACTCTAGAGTTTGCACTCTGAGTAGCATTAGTAGCAAAGAATTTTTGTGTAATAAGGGAGAGGGTCACTCCAGTCTTCATGATCATCAGTATTCTTTGCAAGGTTGTGCAAGCTTAAACTCCTCCAGTCTCCACCCTGTCTTCAATCACTCAAAAGGACTGGGCACTCATTAGCTTCTCCATTCAATTTCTGGTGCTGAGCATAGTGTTGAGGGAAGGAGATTAAATGGGCTTACTCAGCACTGCAGATGGAGTCAATTGATCTTCCTGGCAGCAGATACTTGATCAGCTCTTCTCATACTTACCAGTGTCTCTATGTGAAGATGTCTGAAATCAGTGAACAGTAGTAGCCTAGCCAAGTAAGATACCAACAGGATGTGCTGTAATTGCAAAGACAATCTATCCACCTACTTTAAGGCCCAGAATAATTTGTAGGCATCAGGGCCTAGGCTAATTAACAAGATTTTTTTTCTTATCCTGCAGTAATTCTGAAATCATAAATTCCGTATGTTTTTATCAAGTGAATGTAAAATACTATCTCAGTGCAAAAATATTAATTTTATGGATGAGAAGTACAGATATTTGCATGAAGTTCATATCATGTGGGAAAAAGAAAATCAAAACAGAACAGTTCTACTTTGATTACTATAGTGCTCAGAACGACTGAATATAATATACTCATTGAAAATAGCCCCAGTCGGGGAAATCTTGGTGGTGAGAAAATTGAGTGTTCTGGGAGTCGTCTCCTGAAGTTTTGCAATGAGAACATCTGAAAATAGGTGACTTCCTTTACAGAAATAGAAAAGAGAAGCTATTTCTAGTATCAATAGTGCATTATTTAAGAATTCCATGTCTATGTTTTCTGAATATTGCTAGTAGAAATGCTAATAAAACTCATGGAAATTTCCAAATGCTGTGGTTCCCAAACTTCCAATGTTATGTATTATGTACTTTCTTGTTTTGCTGTTTATTTAGCTTTGCACTTTATTTTCCTTTTAATCAGCTTATGTTCTCCAAATATTTGGAGAAGGTAAATCCTTCTAGTCAAGCTTTTGTAACAAGGATAATTTAATATTCTTGTTCATATTTATTCAATACCTAGTTCTTTCTAAGTGCTTATTCAGTTTTAACAATCAGCTTATGTGTTGGCAACACATTTCTATTGATCACTCATGAGTAATTTCTTGTACAGTGGCATAGCAAAGGCCTATATTTATTTTGTTGCACATTTTCAACATTGATATTTCTTTCTGTGTAAATAGGACTACTGCTAAGGAAGAGTACAGTTTTTCATAAGTATGTGTTGAAAAAGGTTAAGTCCTTACTATTGAGAAAAACCATTAAGAGATGATTACCCCCAAAATTAATCATCTGTGTTGCTATTTTCATAGAGGATATAGTGTATATATGTAGTACAAGCTATATAAATTATACCTGGTTTAGGATCTAGTAACAGGAGTCTGGAAAAATATTGATAAATAGAGAATCACATATGAAGATGTTTCAAAATGGTTTCAATTTGGTTCATTTATATGTGGGAATATTAATAACATTAGAAATAATTATGAGTAACAGTGTGAAATTTTAGATCTGAAAGAGTCCTCAGAAATTTCTTTGTCCAACTCTTATATTTTAGAGATAAGAAAAATGACCAAGGGGGCGCCTGGTGGCTCAGTTGGTTGAGCGACTGCCTTCAGCTCAGGTCATGATCCCGGAAACCCGGGATCGAGCCCCACATCGGGCTCCCTGCTTGGCGGGAAGCCTGCTTCTCCCTCTCTCACTCCCCCTGCTTGTGTTCCCTCTCTGGCTGTGTTTCTCTCTGTCAAATAAATAAAATCTTAAAAAAAAAAAAATGACCCAGATGTATCCAAGGCTATGATGCAAGGAAGTGACAGATTAGAGGTTTGAATAAAAATGAACTTTGTGGCTAATTAATGCTTTATTCTGCTCAAACTTGACTCCTTATGTTCTTAACAATCACAGTTCACTGATTTTGTTATCCAAAAGTCAGGACAGAGTACTCCTATCAGTATTTTTTTGTTTATCAAGCCTGATGGGCATTAGTTGGTGTTATGACCTAGTAAAATGGTGATTCTGCTTGAAATAAATTCTAAAATTAATAATTTTAGGGAGAATTAGTGGGAATTAAGAAACTGTTTTATTTAGTCCAAAGACAGGTGTAATTTCCTTAAGCTCTTGTATCTAGCCTATAACTCATCTTTTCTTTCTAGATACGAGTTCCTTTCTTCTATTTACTGGACTAAAGGCATGGATAAAGAATCTTGCTAAAATTCTAGTATTTTATTATTTGTGATATGTGAGAATGTCTATTATAATAAAACGAATAGAAGTTATTTTTCAAATATGTTCTTGCAAATACCGTTAGGTAGGAATGTGACTTCCCTACACCACTATCTCTCATATAGGCCCATGGTATGAGAACTTGATTAATGCTCTTAGCATCTCTTCACCTCTTTGCTCACTCTGCTCCTGGCACATAAGGGTCACTTATGTGATTGAAGAATTTGGGGAAAATGCACTTGCTATGTTTATCCCTATTCTGTGCCCCCCCGTTATTCTTGTTGGGGGCACGCTGGTTTAGGAAGCAGAATGAGAGCTTCTGCTGTTCAGTGTTGCCTATAACAAGGTGATAAAATCTTGGGTTTAGTTAGAAGAGTTGTTAAGGTTCTCACAGTAAGCTATGTCCTTTGACTCAGTATTTTTGGGTAATAAGTATGATATTTTTTTATTTACATTCATTCCTTCTTTATCTAAATTTTCAGTTTGTTTGGACGAAACAAGGACCCTACAGACTTCGACAGATGCTCTAGGCACAGAATAATTAAAAATATAACCCACAAAAATATGATATTTAAAAATTAGCTTAAGAACATTGTAGGGAGGGGCACCTGGATGGCGCAGAGAGTTAAGCCTCTGCCTTCAGCTCTGGTCATGATCCCAGGGTCCTCGGATCGAGCCCCATGTCAAGCTCTCTGTTCAGCAGGGAACCTGCTTCCAGCATCTCTCTCTGCCTGCCTCTCTGTTTGTTTGTGATCTCTCTCTGTCAAATAAATAAATAAAATCTTAAGAAAAAGAAAAGAATGTTGTAGGGAGAAGAAAAACTCCCATTTCCCCTTTTCAATCAACAATATAAGTGAACTCTTTAATGAGTGAGCAGTGTTAGGCTTGTTACAAATGAAAGAATTTCTCCTCATGATACCCTTTTGACCATGCAGTCCTAGCCTTGTTCTGTATGATGAGATCCTCCTCTTCCTACCTTCTCGGAGTTGGTGCTGGACTCATTCTTTCTCTCTTTCTCTCTCGCTTGCAAAGCCATTAATCTTGCACATTCAATATTCCACATAATCTTGGCTGTCTCAAACCTGCAAGATTCTTTTTGGAAAAGAGTTCACGTTTTCATTTTTATCTATGTTTGTGTCCACTTTTCTCTTCCTCTCCTAAAACTGTTCTCCCTGGAATCTCTTTTTTTCTCATACATTCCTATAATATTCCTCCCCTTCAATCCTCTATACTTACATATACCATCCATATGTATAACTATATTTCTGTTTGGTATATGTAATCCTTACATTTTGTACTGTTCAAAAATTATGATAGATTTATAGTGAATAATTATCACCTACTTTACCATTTATATTATGTATATATCTGCTATTACTCTTCACACTCACCAAAGAGGAGTTGCTGGAACTGAAAATTTGAGAGAATTTACGTGACTTTACTCACAACCCTTAAAGAAGGAAGTCAATAATGCATATGGAGAGTCCATTGCAATCTGCTGAGCTAGATATAGTTCCTGAATTTGAGCGACAGCTCAAATTTGGTTTTTGAGAGAAGGAAATATGTACAAGTGTTTGGTGATCTTCCGTGAAGAGCATTTTTCTTTATCTCTTGCATTTCTTTGTTCTGACTGTACCTTTTAATATTTCATATCTTAAAAATCTTTACTCAGAATGCAGTGAAAAGCACCATTTGAAATCTTCTTTTGGAGCCATACTATTAGAAAAGGAGAGATTTTACCAACAAATGGAAAATAGTTAGTGCCTAATTTGATAAGACATTATAAAGCAAGGTGAATTTAAGAAAACTTTCCAAAATGACAAAGTCTAGATCAAATTTAACTAGCGCTGGAAGAATCTTGGCCGCAAGGATTTGAAATTCAGGTCAACTATTGAAGTCAAATTAAACTACTTAGGAAGTTTTTTTCTGTGACACTGGGATTACTTGGCTTTATGGTCAAAGGCTAAAATCACTTAAAAACTGAGGCAGAGTTCACTGCAAATCAATTGTGTTGAGATGATGTCCAGTAAATTGCCTTGTGATGGACTGAAGAAAGGGAACTTTGGATGATAATAGAGGACGTCTGTTAAGGAGAGTTTAGTCCCAGCTTGCATCCATTCTGAAGCCTGAGAAACCACCAGATCATGCTGATGCAATGTGAGTGGGTGATGAGGAAAGTCATCCAATTGACTGGGAGGTCAATGCAGAGCCCAAAGCAGTGTTTGTATTAATAGGGAGCAGGAGAGTTTAAAAAATGAATCTTTGTGTATGTTGACCATACTTCAATTAAAAAAAATTGGTTTCATTAAAAAAAATTAGTTCTGAAAGATCAACAGGAAATGAGCTATTGACTATGTGTTGACATTTCAGGTCATAAAAAGACTGCAAGTAACATAAACATACCCTTCAAATACGCTGATACATTTGAGTGACATTTACATAGGAAAAGGAGATTAAAATCACATTCCTCCCCCTCTTAAGGCTATGTGCACCAAGATTAGGAAATTAAACAATGGCCTTTTCCAAGGAATTTCTAATTTACATAGCCTGGTTTTGCACCAGGGGCTTGGGCATTGAGACTGATATCCAAGTTGACCCCAGGTCCTGGTGACCTTTAGGTCCTCTCTGTTGACAAACTGTCCTCTCAGGGCAATTCTGTGTATTTTTTCTTCAACCTTAACCAAAAGGGTAAGCTAAATCGAATCACATCCCAGAGCTAATGATGAAAAATAATCGTGTTTCCAGGGCTTTGACATATTTTTGTTAATACAAGCTGAATTTCAGAGAAGACCTTTCCTATATCATGTAATCTTTTTTTTTCCCTAGAACAGAGGTCACACATAACAACTTTGAGCTCAAAATGGCTGATACATAGTTTTCGCTTGTCCTTTTTTTTCAGTTTAATAAAAATTGAGAGCATTAACATAAGAATCCAGATCTTCAGATTCTCTTGAAAAATTAGAAGATCTGGCACTGCTTTTCTCACTGCCCGTGTAATGATGACTTGATGGAATAGAATAGTGCTTCATATCCAAGCAGAGCAGGTGCTTTCTGACATGGCACCAGTTCCTGTGTCTTAGAGTAGATCACCTTCATTACATATGTTTCCTGAGTGGCCTCATAGGTATTTGCATTTGTGACTCTGCTTTTGATGGTCTGGCACTTGCACTAGTTCTTGATCCTTCTTCAGATTGTGTCCTGCAAGCCTTTGTACTTATCCTGCCAGTAACATTATTTTCCTATATATTTTAAAAAACAAAATATTAGAACAGCCTTGCAAAATCAATCCTTATCTTCCTTCCTTCCAGCCCTGCAAAATCAATCCTTCGCTTCCTTCAAGCAACTATGTCAGACTTCGCCATTTTGATCATCCTTGATTTAGAAAATGTACTATACCCATCCTGTTGATGGTGGTGCTGGTGGAAAAGATGGGAAAACAAATAAATAAGGGTAAGCTAGTCAATGGAAACATTTCTTTTGTGCAAAACAAAATCCATGTTGTCCTTGGGTTCCTATCTCTTATTCAGACAGGACTTTGTTATGTTGATTTTTCTCCTGAGATGTAACTCACCTATGCCACTTTGCTGCCTTTCATCTCTCCGGCAATGTGCTACAGTAATGATTAAATTTCAGAGGGTGGATGTGTGAACATCTTAGGCAAGCTGCTTTCTGGGGAAAAAAAAAAATCTCTCCTCCCAATCGTTATTTTTCTTGAATTATCAAGTGGCAAAATCACAGCTTACTGCCCTGATTCAGTGAGTAGAATAAAATTAAGGTTAGCTGTATCTGCACTGTAATTCCAGTTGTGATGATGACCCACTGTTAAATGGATTCCAGTTTACTTTCTGTACTACGTCATTCTTCATTTGTAGTTGAATCTTTAATATACTGTTTATCTAGACATGGACCCCTTGGCCCTTTTCTGATGGATATGGAGAGAATGTTAGTTGTCTTTTTTTTTTCAATCATACAAAAACATAAATACACATGATAGATATGAAATAATCCTCTTTATAATCTCTTTTTTAAAGTGGGCTCTAATTTAATATTTCTTTGTGAAAAAATAACGTGATTATAGAGGTTCCCTCTCCCTTTTTAAACTTAAGGGTTTTTTGTTTGTTTGTTTTTTAAAAGATATTATTTATTTATTTGACACAGAGAGAGATCACAAATAGGCAGAGAGGCAGGCAGAGAAAGAGGGGAAAGCAGGCTCCCTGCTGAGCAGAGAGCCCGATGTGGGCCTCAATCCCAGGACCCTGAGATCATGACCTGAGCCAAAGGCAGAGGCTTAACCCACTGAGCCACCCAGGTGCCCACAGGAACTGGTTTTATTCCTCTTTGAATCTCCAGTGCTGAGCCCCATGCCTGCATATGGAGAAACACTCAGTAACTGTCAGGCAAATTACCTTGAATATGGCTGTGTGGGAAATTAGGTTTCCCACACAGATTTCTATGGACAGAACAGCCCAGTGGGAACACTTTGTTCCCAAGGACCTATCACTAATAACAAATGTCCTTCAGAAAATGAAGAAAAGATAAGGCAACATGGTACTTATTGCTGTAATAAAAATATCTATACTTAGGGCACCTGGGTGGCTCAGTTGGTTAAGCTACTGCTTTCAGTTCAGGTCATGATCCTAGAGACCCTGGATCTAGCCCCACATTGGGCTTCCTGCTCAGCGGGAAGCCTGCTTCTCCCTCTCTCAGTCCCTCTGCTTGTGTTCCCTCTCTAGCTGTGTTTCTTTCTGTCAAATAAATAAATAAAATCTTTTAAAAAAATCTGTACTTAAAGATGAGTTATATTTGTGTATTTAAAGAGACCCTTATACAGGCAGGTCTTGAAGATTTTCCTGGCTGATGCAAAAGGAAATGAAAAGTAATGGTACAAATGTTATGTAATAAAGAATAAGAAAACCTAATTTTACTTTCCTAGGAGAAATTAATGCTGCAAAAACCACAGAATTTTAGTGCTCTTGAATGCGCTTTCCAGAATACTGAAAAGGAATGTTACACTACCTCCAGCTACCAAAAAGACAAGAAACTAAGTTGGTACCAATGTTTTTCTTTTTAAAAGTAGTATTAAACATCTTAGAGTGTGTTCACAGTTTTCCACAGCTTCCATGTGACCCAATAATTTTTGAGAACTCCCATGGTAGGCAAGCTTCTAAGATTTTCCATTCACCAGGTGTTCATGCCTTACATAAACCCTGGCATGGTGAGTGTAATGGATTTTACTCCACGATTATTTGTTATTACATGGACAGCTGATTTTAAGATAAGGAGATATTACCAGTGGCCTGATCTAATTACATGAGGCATTTAAAGAAAGAGAGTTTTTTCTTGACTAGTGGTAGAAGAGGAATTCAGAGAGTCAAGGCATGAGAGGAATTTGGTGCCTCATTACTGATTTGAAGATAGAGGGGGCTATATGGCAAGAAATGTGGGCAGCCTCAGGAACTGAGATTGGCTCCACTAATAGCCAAGAAAGAAATGGGGACCTCAATCTTACAAAGGCAAGGAATTAAGTTCTGCTAACAATGGGAATGAACAATAGATTTTCCCACAAAACTTCTAGACAAAAATTTAGCCTGACTCACACCTTGATTTTAACCTTGTAAGGTCAACACAGAGAACCCAGGCATGTCATTCCAGATTTCTAATCTATAGGACTGTGAGCTAATACATTTGGGTAGTTTTATGCTGCAAGTTTGTGGTAGTTTGCTGTGCAGCAATAGAAAATTAATATAACAACCAAAGGCACTTTGCCATTCTTGATCATAAAAAATTTCTATTCAGCATGTTCTTCTAAAATGTCTAACCTATGTTACAGTATTACTCAATTATAAAGTACAGTATTAAACAAGGAATATTTTCCTCATTCTTTGACTATTCTGATTAACTGAGG
>PITA01008227.1:0-86053 GCA_004023965.1 Spilogale gracilis | reverse complement strand
TCAGTTTTTCCCCATTGAGGATGATATTCGCTGTGGGTTTTTCGTAGATAGATTTTATGAGGTTGAGAAATGTTCCCTCTATCCCTATACTTTGGAGAGTTTTGATCAGGAACGGGTGTTGTATTTTGTCAAATGCCTTTTCTGCATCAATTGAGAGTACCATGTGGTTTTTCTCTCTTCTCCTATTGATTTGTTCTATAGGACTATTTTAAATCAGACAATTTCTGCAGCATGTGAAAGCATATTAGAAACAGAAACTGTCAGAATACTGTGTGCAAAACTGTTTCTCAGACTATACAGTGTAGAGAGCCATGCTCTATTAATCTCAATAACAGAAGAGAAAAATAACCTATAATATTACAACTTTAAAAAAGCATCAGATCATTAGATATCAGGTATGGAGCTACTTCATTATCCTAGCCATAGTTTTAAAAATAGCACTTCACACAATATACTTTGTTATTTTTTAATTCTTAATTACTAAGTTTTCATCAACTTTGCACCTCTGGTTTGAAACATAATAGATTTTTCTGTCTTCCTCTTCCTGACTGGCCATCTATTTTTTTTTTATTGTTACTAAAATTTTTTTTTCCAGTGTTTCAAGATTCATTCCCCATTCCCCACACCCAGTGCTCCACGCTTTAGGTGTCCCCAGTACCCACCAGGCCATCTATTTTTAAGTTTGTATTTATATTTATTTGTTCAGAATATAGATTTGTTTCTGACTGCCTGCTTTTGAAGAGCTCAGATATTATTTTCCTGACTGCCTTGCACTGCTACTGATGGGCAGACAAGTAGAATCATCAAACTGCACAGTTAACAGGCTAATCTTGGTCCTACTTCCTTTTAGTGACTGCACATCAGTGTTACTCAGCCAAAAGTGGGACATCAAGGTACTGCTTAAACCTAAACTGATGAATGCCTTTCCACTCTCTGTGGGGTGAGTATGAGTTGTATATACTTCCCTGGTAAGGAAAGTAAGTTCCTGTACTTTTCCATTTTACATACGGAGACTACTGGAGCAGGTGGGAAGGAGATGGAAATAACAGTTCTTAGCAGGCTCTTGGCAAGAATGGGAACCTATGTAGGATTGGGGGGAGGGGGTAGTTTTCTTGATCTACTTGTATGTGTTCATATGTGCATAGTCAGAGCACTGATCTGATCTGCTTTTCTGGGCATAATCAAGTAGAGACTTGAAATTTGCAGTGCTCCTCAGAGGTGAGGAGGTGAGACAGATATAGAAGAAGAGTGGAGGGGAGAGACAGACAAGTGGTAGGCAGGGACCTTAGAGCAAAAGACAGCCACAGGAAACAACCAAAACTGGGTTGCATAAGATATTTTAAAGAAGAAAGATACCATTAACACCCACATTGTAGTTTTTAACCATATTGTAGGGTATGCCTTGGATACCTACAAGCCCTCAATAAAAATGCCCTACATAAAGCAACATTGCTTTTGAAATTGTCTAGGAACACACAGTAAAATGATCTATGACGCACATTAAGGTCATCTTGAGCCTCAAAAGAGAATAGCCATAGGAATGGAAGCACAAGACTCAGGTTTCAATGGAAAAAGAACATTAGGGCAGAGCTAAGATGGCCTGCAGTGGGAGTACCCTAGCCTTGCCTCGCCTCTTGAACACAGCTAGATAACTATGAAAACATCCTGAATGCCCAAGAAATTGACAGGACTGATAGAACAAACTGCACAACTAGAGGGAGAGAAAAGTCCATTTCGAGGAAGGTAGGAAGAGCAGAGACATGATTTGGAAGAGAACAGGTCACTAATATCATCTTCATTGGGGAAAAACAGAGCTTTTCCGCTGTTGTCAGGAACAAGAAAGGGATGTCCACTCTCACTACCACTATTAAACATAGTACTAGAAGTCGTAGCCTCAGCAGTGGAGACAACACAAAAAAATAAAAGGCATCCATATCAGCAAGGAAGAAGTCAAACTTTCACTATCTGCAGATGACATGATACTCTATATCGAAAACCCAAAAGACTGCACCAAAAAATTGCTAGAACTGACACAAATTCAGGATACAAAATCAATGTACAGAAGTCTCTTTCATTTCTATACACCACTGATGAAGCAGCAAAAAGGGAAATAAAGGAATCAATCCCATATAAAATTGCACCAAAAACCGCAAGATACCTATGAATAAGCCTAACCAAAGAAGTAAAATATCATACTCTGAAAACCCTAAAACACTGATGAAAAAAACTGAAGATCACACAAAGAAATGGAAAAACATTCCATGCTCATGAATTAGAAGAATAATTTTTTATTATGTTAGTTGCCATACAGTACTTCATTAGTTTTTGATGTAGTATTCCATGATTCATTGTTTGCCTGTAACACCCATTGCTCATGGGGATACATGCCTTCCTCAACACCCATCACCAGGCTAACCTGCCCCCTCACCCCCTCTGAAACCATCTCCCCTGTGAAATATTCAGTTTGTTTCCTGGAGTCCATAGTCTCTCAATGTTCGTCTCCCCTCTCTGATTTTCCCTTCTTCATTTTTCCCTTCCTTCACCTACTGTCTTCCTTGCTATTCTTTATGTTCCACATACAAGTGAAACCACATGATAATTGCCTCTCTCTGCTTGGCTTATTTCACTTAGCGTAATCCCCTCCAGTTCCATCCATGTCAATGCAAATGGTGGGTATTCATCATTTCTGATGGCTGAGTAATATTCCATTGTATATATGGACCACATCTTCTTTATCCATTCATTTGTTGAAGGGCATCTCAGCTCCTTCCACAGTTTGACTAGTGTGGACATTGCTGCTATGAACATCGGGGTACATGTATCCCTTCTTTTCACTGCATCTGCATCTTTGGGGTAAATACCCAGTAGTGCAATTACCAGGTCTTAGGGTAGCTTTATTTTTAATTTTGTGAGGAATCTCCACACTGTTTTCCAAAGTGGCTGCACCAACTTGCATTCCCACCAACAGTGTAAGAGGGTTCCCCTTTCTCCACAGCCTCTCCAATACTTGTTGTTTCCTGCCTTGTTAATTTTGGCCATTCTGACTGGTATAAAGTGGTATCTCAGTGTGGTTTTGATTAGAATTTCCCTGATGGCTAAAAATGTTGAACATTTTTTCATGTGTCTGTTAGCCATTTGTATGTTGAAAGAGCAAATATTGTTAAAATGTCTATACTACCCAAAGCAATCTATATATTTAGAGAAATCTCTATCAGAAACCACCAGCTTATCAAAAGACCACCACCACATAGGGCCCTTGTGTGGCATGTAGTAAACTCTTGATAAATGTTTAAAACAGAAAAAAAATTATCTATTCTCTTTCATCTTAGTAAAAGTTTCATCAGCATCCATGGATATTGGCAAATAGAGGTATTAGTGAATGATAAATTTACCATGCAATTTGCATTTATATATGTAAACTTCTGAATATATATACAGTAGTGTTTGGGAGCTATATTCTAAAACCTTCCTTCAGTTAAGACAAAGGTTAAATATTATATTTTATAAGAAGTTCTAATGATGACAATTATATCCTAGGTCCACCTTTCAAGGCACATGTACAAAGGAAGGGAAAATGGTATTTTTTAGTCTACTTTAAGCCAAGAGTGTTAACTGCAGGTGTTTTGCTTTGTCTCCACTGAGAACACTGAGTCCCATGTCCAGTGGTAGCCAGATAAAGCTAGGAATGTTCTATGTGTCATATAGGTATCAGATTCTGTGTGTGGTATTTCATCAGTTCCAAGGTTCTACCTAATGTGTGATTTAATCTGACTTAGTCCTGTCAGATCAGCTCTGAAACATTAGCTTTACTTTTGTAGAATTTCTTATGTACCAGAAACTTTCTTTAATCTGCTGCTTTAATTCAGCTGTTATCACAACCCATATGACACTTAATAACTTCTCCTGATGTCTATGGTATACCAGGTACAATTTTAGACACCTGTACATCCATTATCTAAAAGCCAGAAATAACTGGGACAGATAAAGTATAATCTTATTATAAAGAACTTAGAGCATTTAAGTGTTTTATCAAAACTCTGAAAAAAGGATAATCTAAATAAAACATATATTAAGGTTATTAGAAATCTAGAAGTCAAATGTAAAATTTCTTCATATGGCATTGGAAGATGAGAGGATGTGAGGTCTAAGATACAGTTTTTAGCTCTTAGGAAAATATGCAGTGGTATGTTTTTGGAGCCTCTGAGTCTAGATGATTCCCTATCATTTACATTTCTCTTTTCATCTAATTAGCAGGTGAAAATGGTATAAAGCCCTTGAATAAATATTTCTTACATAAGTGGGACTGATTTAGTAGACTTAGTAAAATCAGATCTCCTAAGGACTCTCATAGCAAAATTTTCTTCAGAAGCATCATCACTGGTGTTGATTATGCCTCTTCACCCTAGAATCCATAGCACATAAGAATTGTGCTTTAATTTTATTTAAATTATACCTCTTTCTTTATAAGCTATTTGGAATAAACCAACATAGACTAGGAATAAGCAATGGCAGAACGTATTGACTTCTCTTCCCAATTGACTTCCAAAGGTTAATTCAAGGTAGCAAGTGACACATTTTGGGTTTCCGAAGAGGCATGCTAGAAGATTCGGTTCCCAAGGAGACATGCTAGAGGACACTAGATAAAGAGTACTGTGACTACATGATTGCTCAGAGAGGCAATGCCTTCTGTAAGAGAAAAGCACAACTGCTTCTTCATGGTGGCAGGTGGGGATGAAGGCTGTTAAAGGGTGAGCAGGTATCAGATGTGTGGTCAGAGAGAACTAGAAGAAATAACAGATTTGGACTTTAGAAATATCTTTGAGTAGGTTCCACTCACGTACTGTTTATTATCTGAGCCACATTAAAATATGCTGAAAGCAAGGGAATCTCCCTTAGAAACTGAGAAGATGGGGTAGATATAAATGAAGAAGAATAAAAATTCCAGACCTGATCTTAACTGAGTGAGGTTACAAGATATTATCTCTAAATTTATAGCCATATTAGTGAGGATTCTTTGGCTCTGAAAGCAGAAGGCTCAACTCAAACAGGTTCAACTACAGAGGAGGCCATTGGGTTCCTTAAGTGGAAATCCAAAGGCACGCTGGGCTTTAGGATGGATCAAATAAGCAACCTCTGCTCCACTTGTCTGCAGTTTTCATTTTCTGCTCTTCTAGGAGGCAGAGTCTTACCTGGTCTAGGAATAAGATGATTCTAGCTTCTCTGGGTCTTCTATCTATGACAACTTCCCCACAAAGGGAGAAAGGATTATTTCTTGAAGTTCTTTGGAAATGGGACCAAAGAACAGTTTTAGAAGCCTCTTCTTCAATCTCATTGGCCCAAATTGGGTCACATGCTCACTCATGAGCCAACCACTGGAAAAAGGGATGGTATTCTTTTTCTTTAGACTAACAAGGCTTATTTCCTTCTTTCTTTCTTTTTTTCATGAAATATACTTTCCTTTGTGGAAAACATTTCGATATATATCAACTGTTGCAGGGTTTACTCTAAAATCTCTTTCATAACATTTTATTAAATACCTTAGTTTCTAGCAGTTTTTCTGGTAAAGAAAATATAAGATGGTATTTAGTCCATTTTTCTCAAAATTAACTAGCCTAATAGGGCCCATTTCTAAATCTGGGATTTAGATAACTTGAAGGTCTCATTGGGCCTGCATGAGAACTCTATCAACTGTCTAACACTGGGCTGTTTCTCCCCTACTGGATATAGAGTTATACTTGAGAATATTTGAGTAACATATTTTATAGTGAAGCTGTTCCTATTGTAAGAGGGAAAAAAACAAGGGTTTCCTTAGAAATAAAGATTTATTTCTCTTATAATGCATGTTATTTTTTTATTATGGAAATCATATTGCTCCCTTCAGAAAACTGTAAATATGGAAAAGTATAAAGAAGTAAATAAAAGTTATGTACAATTTCTCACCATCATTAGCATTCTGAAAGCTTTTGCTACTTTCCTTTCTGTGCATATTTGTTTAATACATATTCTATTTGTTGTTAATGACATAAACCCATTTCAAATGGATTTAAACAAAAATGAGAATTTATATAAAGTACACCAGTGATACTCCAGGTAACCACAGGGACAGCAGAAACATAGATGGGACTAGTATCAGAAACTGGGACACAAGTGGGAACTTAGGGAGTAAACGTTCCATCCTTCCTTCTCTGCATGGCTTTCTTTGCTTAGCATGCAGATCCTCAAAGCTGGCCGCCTCTGGGTCTCAGCTGTGTACCTTATTCTTTCTCCCACTTATTAAGAACAAGCCCATGTTCTTGGAGAGTCCCATCAGTTTCCCAAGTTTGTGCAGAGTTCGCCCTGAGTTCAATCAGCTGCAGCGAGGGAGCACTCACATAGAATAACATGACAGCTAAGGCCCCATGTGTGTAGGTAGCAGGTCATTTCTCAGAGAAAGAGGACCAATGACACCTGAACAGAAGCCACCAGACTGAGGTAGCAGATTTATAGGTTCTGAGGATTAGGCCATGCACATCTTTGGGAGGTCATTATTCTGCCTACTGCAGATAGGAAAAGGAGGAAACTTGGGTAGAATGATTTGTTTTTAATTAATGAAATTGACGTTTCAGTCATTTCCTCAAAGTGAGAAAAAGAGATAAGGCTGGAACTATTTTTGTTTTCAAGAAGGGAAACAAAAGAACACACGACTGGCCAGCATTAACTATTGACACTGATATACCAGGATTAACTGATACCCCAGTATAAAGATTGCTTTGTTTCCTTGTGATTGTTTGGTTCCTTATGTATACTTATTTGTTTAAAGTCTGTTTCTCCTTTAGTTTGTAAACAACACGGGAGTGGGTGGGAGGCAGCCATGTCTCTTTTTTTCACAGCTGGATTTCCATCGATAGTAGGCACTAAATAAGTATGAATTCACTGAGTGAAATAAAAGCCCTACTGGACAGTATGAAATTTCCACACTTGCAAATTTCAGTGGTTTTACTGGTAATGAAACCCCAAATCTTCCACAATCACCTACAGCTCAAAGAGTAGGGACTTCCAAGCCATAGATCAAAGGCTCTCCTAAACTTACCAAGCCCCAATCCCCCAGTCATTCTCTTGGTCAGCATGTGCTGTTCTGGATTGGTCCTCAGCTCTCCTAGGCACCTAAAGACATGCCAGAGTGGGATTTATCTTGATGTCTGATAGCTCATTTTTCCCACCAGAGTCCAAATCCCTGATTTCAAGGTCTTGGATTAGATAGAATTTTTCTTCTGAAAGTATCCAACAGCTTTCCCCCAATATGGACAAGATATTTTTAACAGCCTTACTCAGGTATAATTGACATGCCAAAAAACTAAAGAAAAAAACCACTACACATATTTAAAGTATACAATTTGATGAGTTTTGACATACGTATGTACCCTTGATTGGGTTATAAACATATCCATCACCTCCAAAAGTTTCCTCCTGCCCTTTTGTTTTTTTCTGGTTTTTTATTTGCCATATTGTGGTAAGGACATTTAACATGAGATCTGCCCACTTAACATTTCTAAATGCACAGTATTATTAACTACAGGCACAACGTCGTACAACAGATTTAATAGTAGCTTCTCAAAGAGTAATGCTTTCCTTCTTCCCGAACTTATAAAGTGACCCATTAACCGTAAAGTGCCCATGGTGGTGTTTCTGGAACACCCAGCTGTCCCCGGCTCTTCCTCTCTTTCCTCTTTGGGTGAAGTCATCCTTGTGGGATAAGGTAACCTTGACTCTAGAGTGGCTCTTGGGAGCAATGTTTAATCAACAGTAGCCATTACCTCATATTAAATTCCAGCCACAATGCCATGGGCAATCCGGCCATGGCCCTCACAATTCAAATTGTCATGGACTTGGATTACGTAATTCTAAGCTACATATTTCCTTCAGACACAAAGTTGGCTCTTCTGAGTCACTGAGATCAGGGAGATTTCTAAGGGTTGTTTTTCTGTTTGGAATGATAGATTGGTGTTGATCTGCCCAGTTCTTTTTGTGCTTATCAGGAAAAAATAGACTGTGAACTGAGACCAGGAGTAGTCTATGATGATCAAAAATAATAAAGGTAAATTAATCCTTGGTGATTTAACCCTTGATCACATAAGAAACTTTAAGAACTTAAGTAGCTTAACATTTATTAAATACACAAAGTTCATTTAGTTTTGCTCATTAGAAGGCAACTCCATTCAGAATCCCGTAACAAGGGAATCTGTAAGTCCTAAAAGGAACAAATTCAGTTTAATCAGTTTAAAGTTTCATCTCACTCCCTACAACAGAAAATTCTAAGTAAATTGAAGAACTAAAAATAAAATTAAATAATAAGCATAAATATAAAAAATAGAAGCAAATATTCATCAAACCTTTAGGAGAAGAAATGTCAGGCAACAGAAGAAATTACAAAAGATTGAAAGATATATTTACATAAAAGATCGATTAAATCTAAGGAAAAAAATACAATAGCTTTTTTCCCCCATTGCCAAGCAGTGAGGAGTTCTTATGTCCATTCTCAGCCATACAGTCCAAGGGTCCTCTGCAGTCCACTCAGGTCTTTAGTGGCAAGAAGACGACCACAGCCACCACCTCATCAAGGTGAATGGGTAGCCCCAGCTACACACACTGCAGCACAAGCTACTGGAACCTGCTCCACTTCAGCACAAGGAGCAATTTGCCAGGGTGGACATCTGCAACGGATTAAAGGGTGGTGGTCATGCAGCCTAGATTGACACAGTCCACCTGGCCATCTCCAAAGCCCTGGTAGCCTATTATCAGAAGTAGTGGATGAGGCTTCCCAGAAGGACGTCAAAGACATTCTCCTCCAATACAACCTGGCCCTGCTGATAGCTGATCTCTGGCACTGCAAATCCATAGAGTTTGGTGGTCCCGGTACTGGTCCTCATTACCAGAAAGCCCACCAATGAGACTATCATGAAGATCAGGATTTACTTTTATAATAAGCAATTCTCATGGTATCTAAAAAAGGAAAAGATATAATAGAAATTAAAAGTCAAATAGCATATTGGAGCAAAGTGTTTATTATACCAGAAAGGATTATTAATTTTTATGTAAAGATAAATTTTGGTAAAAGCAATGAGAGCTGATAGGAAAGTAGGCGAAGAACAAGGATTCTCTTGATTAATCAAAGAAAAAATACAACTGGTTGATAAAAATATAGAAAAGTCTACCTTGCAGTCATCAATGAAAAATTTTAAGCCTCAAGATACCATTTTAACTCCTTTAGTTATTTACTTATTCAATAGGTGGTTTACTCAACCAGCCTTTTTTTTTTTTTAAACAGGAAGAGGCAAGGTGCTATGGATCATGTGATTAGACACCCAGAGTGCTTTTGTCAGTGAAATTTCAGCCCTGTGGAGAAAGACCCAAACAGAGAAGAGGCACACACACACAAAAATAAAATGAGCAGTAAAATATACTTGGCGTAGGAAATAGTTTCAGAAATATTTCACCTCATTAATAAAATTGCTACTGATGAGAATTTAGTGCAAATGGGTCTCCTTATACTGCAAATAGGAGTAAAATCATTATTGCATTTTTTGGACAGAAATTTGTCAAATTATTTTAAGAACTGTAATTTATGAGCTCTAAATTCATACCCTTTGATCCTACTGTTATTTTCTGGGCATCTAGTCAAACAAAAGTGTTTGTGTTCTGAAGAAAAAAATTCACAGGGTGCTGGGTGGCTCAGTCATTAAGCATTCAACTCTTGATTTTGGCTCAAGTCATGATCTCAGGGTCATGAGATAGAGCCCTGTATGGGGCTCCAAGCTGGGCATGGGATTCTCTCTCTCCTTGTCCTTCCGCCCCTCCCCCCAAGCTCATGCTCTCTGTCTCAAAAAATATTCACAAAGGTTTCCATAACACCATTACTGATCAGTGTAAGAGCAAATGATTGAGGAGAAGCTTAAATGGCCAAATTATAGAAAATTATGGTTCCTCCATTTAATGAAATATAGCCATTAAAAATAAGTTTTATGAAAAGTATGATATAGAGCACCTGGATTGCTCAGTAAGTCAAGCATCTGCCTTCAGCTCAGGTCATGAACCTGGAGTCCAGGGACCCAGTCCCAGTCGGGCTCCCTGCTCCTTGGGGAGTCTGCTTCTCTTTCTGCCCCTCACGCTGCTCATGCTCGCTCTCTTTTGCTCTCTCATTCTCAAATAAAATCTTTTTTTAAAAAAAGTATGATATAAAGAAATATTTGAAATCTGAAATTGTCTACATACAAAAAATAAAACCCATTTAATAAATAAACTGTATCTAAAAATATCCCTGAAGAAAATGTTAGCAGAAGTTATGTCTGAAAATAGCAATCGTAGTAATGTTATCATTTCTAATGATTTACTTTATAACTGTAAGCATTACCCACCTTGTCCCATTCATTCTGGCTTTTGCCGTGGGACTTGCTTTGGCCAGTGGAATGTGTCTGCACTCTCTCTCAGAACAAGCTTTCGGTGCAATTTCATGAGAATAGCACATCTCAGAATAAGGACTCCTCCTGTCTAGATCTTGGAATAAGAGACAGATCACCCCTGCAAACCCGCTGTAATGTGATAGGGAAATGCAGATGTTATTTTAAGTTGCTAGAGTTTTAGAACTGTTTATTTCTTCAGCAAAGGCTAATTAATACAGAAACGTTTGTTTCACTTTTTTAGAATATTGTATTTTCAGAAATTTCTCAGTAAGCATATAGTGATTTTCAAAGTTTCAGATATAAACAAGTATCTTTTCCTGAAAACTAAGAATGGCCCTGGAAAGAAATGAAAATAGTTATTTTCACAAGATGGAGGATCATGTCTGAGTATCATGGGAAGTTATTAAAACTTGTCCTGAGGATTCAAAAAAAAAAAAAACTCAGCTAAATAACATTTTTTCACTCTTAAACTTAGTTTGTTTAAAGAAAAAACAGCTAAACTAAATAACATTTTTTTCACTCTTAAATTTAGTTTGTTTTTTAATTTTCTTATTGAAAATGAGGGAGAAAGCCATCGGGGACTGACAATGAGGAACAACTAATGAAGATCCAGATGCAGGAACAAATTATATCCTTCCACAGTATGTTCTTTCCCTTCCTAGCTCATTCTTATTCTTTCCAATTAATGTTCTCCTTATTACCTCAGGATAATGGGAGTCAGCTCTGCCACCTATGGTGGCAAAGAGTGCAGTGGATTTTCCTGTTGGCAGGGGTGACAGCAGAGGACCCCTAATATTTAAAGTACAGAATGAGCCCTTAATAAGTAGTACCAAATAATACTCAAAATATTTATTAGAGACAGTATTTTTCTTGTTCCAGAAGTGAGAATAAGAAACAGTCTGTAAACTCATTGCTGCCGATAACATATCTAAAATAGTATGGAGATTTTATCGGAGATGAAATAAAGAGATTTCCCTGAATGAAGGTTGTCAAGACTACACAGGGAAGAGAAATGTCGACCGTGAGCTGTGTCTGGAGAGTGATCGGATCGCTAAGGCAGGTAGCACAAACTATCTTAAAAGCAAAGATTTATGCTATCTAAAGCCTCAATGAGAACAACTTCATAATTAAAATTTATCATGCCTCAGTGAATTAATTTTTTTTTGATTTTGCAAGAAGCAGTGTCATTTGAGATAATTATTTATTAATTGTTCAAGATTTGCTTTCAATCATGTGCTGCTATATACACTGCCTCACGATTTCCCTCATGGCTCATTGTATAAATCCATCTAAATTAGTAACACCTATTACTCTCAATGCACTATGAATATTCCTTTCAAATGATTGTTATCATTTTTAGTTATATATCTGTAAAATAATTTATTTAATATTCATTTCATCCACTAGACTTAGCACCATTTTCTTAGTATCCAGTATCTGGGAAGCACTGAATAAATATTTGTTAGTTGATCGGGTCCCGTTTGAGTGCATGAGTTAGAAAGTTAGAGGACATGACTATAAATGTTGTGGTTTTATGATTACCATATTTCTGCAGACAAGGATTTCTATGCAGTCTAGAAAATCTGAGAGATTTTCCTCTCCTTCCCCACAGTGGTAAATATATGTAAATATTTTTACATAAATATTAAATACATAAAAGCTCAGAGAGGTTAGTTTTCTGCAGATTACACCATGATGGTTAAGAGCGTCTGGAGCAGGACTAGTTCCACACCACTTGTTTAACACATGTCTTTAAGGTAACAGAAAACACATGTGTTGGTCTCTGCTCCTGGTTCCTGGCACAGGGATCCTAAAACTCTGGTAAATTCTTTTTTTTTTAAAGATTTATTTATTTATTGACAGAGAGAGAGAGATCACAAGTAGGCAGAGAGGCAGGCAGAGAGAGAGGAAGAAGCAGGCTCCCGGCTGAGCAGAGAGTCTGATGCGGGCCTCCATCCCAGGACCTTGAGATCATGACCTGAGCTGAAAGCAGAGGCTTTAACTCACTGAGCTACCCAGGCACCTCCCTGGTAAATTCTTAAGTGTTAAGAGCACTAGGACCATCTTCAGTTCTGTTGAGAAAATTCTGAGTAGGTTTCTGATGGCTCCTGGATAGGGGCGAGTCACCAGAAAGACCAAGCCATGATTAGAAGCTTGGAATTTTTAGCCACCCTCCCCCACATCCTCCAGAGCGGTAAGAGGGACTGAAAGTGGAGCTAATAATTGATTATGCTTATGTAAGGAAGCCTCTATAACATCTCAATAGTCTGGGGTTCAGAGAGCTTACAAGTCAGTGAATACCCTCTAACTCCACAGAAGCAGAAGCTCCTGCACTCAGGACCTGCCCAGACCTTGCCCTATTTATCTCTTCATCTGGCTGTTCATCCATATCCTTTATTATGTCCTTTATTATACAGCTACATATAAGTGGTGCCCTATGTTCTGTAAGCCACTGTAGCAAAGTCAGGGAACCCAAGGAGGGGGTCGTTGGAACCTCTGATCTACAGCTGGTTGATCAGAAGCATAGGTGATGACCAGGGTTTACTGCTGGCATCTGAAATGGATGGTGAGAGTGGGACACAGTCTTGTGTCACTGAGCCCTTAACCTCTGGAATGTGATAGTGTCTCCAGGTGGATGGTGGTGTGGGGAAAACAAAACCCCATGTTTGGTAACCAGAAGGGTCAGAAGCCAAGCATGTAGTATGTAGAGGAGACACACAGGTAGGAAACTGAGTGACCATGGACAAGTCACTTAAACTCTCTGTGTCAATTGGATATAATGAAAGTACTTACCTTATGGGGTTGTTTGAGGATGTTAAGTCCTCAGAAGAGTGATACATAGCGAGTACTATATAAGTGTGAACTAGTATTATTACATAACTGAAAATAATCTAGACTCATTCCTAGCATCATGAGTCCACTTCTTTATTAAACATTTCCTGGGCATTTTCTGTGTGAGGTATGAATCTAGGCTTTGAGGATGAAAAACAATGTAGACAGCCCTTGCTCTTGAAGAACAGGCAGTCCCAGAAGGCCAAATAAGTCAAAGAACAGATATCCCAGTGAAATCATGGTAAATGATACTGCTAAATTAAAATCACAAGTGGTTCTGGAGTATAGAGGGCAAAATAACCAACCCTGCTTGATGTCAAATGAGGAATAATTGACAGAGGAGTTGCCATATTAGGGGTCATGAAGGATGAGTAGGAGTTGGATAGATACAGCAGATCCACATTCATGACACCCTCTGTTCTTGGGAAATGGAATTTATTTTTTCAAGACCCCACAGAGATTTCCTGATCTTCAGCAAGTAGGTCCCTACCCTAGTCCTATGGGGTATATCAAAATTAATTTAAACTAGTCCTAGTAACATCTGTCCTCTTGATCAGCAATTGGTTCAATCTGTCACATTAGATGTAAGGAAAGGCTGGCTGGAGAAGACTGTACTTCCTAAATTAAGCAGACAAAGCCTTATGACTAGAAGGCTACTGTTTACTTTTTCCTTCCTCCATCTGTTGGTACACAGATGCTCTGCCTGGGGGGAGATGCAGTAGAGGTAAGAGCCAACGGGCCTCAGCAGAGACAACAGGGAGATGGAAGGAAGCCAGTTTTCCGGACACCATTGTTGGGTCACCACAGCATCCCTGAACTTCTTACCTTTAGTCCTGTTAAGGGAGGGAAAAAAAACCAATTTGTTTAAATCATAGTGATAAGGTTTTCTCTTACTGAACAGCTGGAAGCTCTCCCAGCTGACACAAAGAGGGAGATGAAGTGTGAGAGACTTTGGACTCTGAGAAATGAAATGAGGGTTTTGGAAGGGAGGGGGTAAGGGGATGGGTGAGCCTGGTGGTAGGTATTGAAGGTACAAATTGCATGGAGCACTGTGTGTGGGGCATAAACAGTGAATCTTGAAACACTGAAAAAATAAAATAAATTATTATTTTAAAAAAATGTAATGACTCTTTTTATCCCCATCTATAACCTGTATTCTGAAGTCTACTTTGTCTCATATGAATATGCTTACTCCATCTTTCTCTTAATTAGTTTTTCAATGCTATATATGTTTTTTATTTTTTTCTCCTTTACCATCTACCTCTCTATGCTTAAATTGAATTTCCATGCAGGTGATATAATCGAAGTCTTGCATTTTGATTTAATTTGATAATCTTTGCCTTTAATCAAGATGTTTGGGACATCTAAATTTAGTGTAATGATGAATTTGACTGGATTTAAATCTGTCCTCTTCCCAGTTTTCTATTTGTCTCATCTATTTTTCTTCCTTTCCTCCCTTGTTTCCTGCATTTTTTAAAAAAGATTTTATTTACTTATTTGACAGAGAGAAACACAGCTAGAGAGGGAACACAAGCAGGGGGAGTGAGAGAGGGAGAAGCAGGCTTCCCCCCGAGCAGGAAGCCCGATGCAGGGCTCGATCCCGGGACTCCAAGATTATGACCTGAGCCAAAGGCAGTCACTCAACCAACTGAGCCATCCAGGTACCCGTGTTTCCTGCATTTTTTTGAACTGAGTATTTTTTATTCCACTTATCTTCACTATGGCTTATTAGGTATCCTTTCTTTTTCTAGCAGTTGTTCTAGGGCAGCAGTTCTTAAAGCAGGGCACTTTTTTCCATCTAGAGGATATATGTTAATGTCTGGAGACATTTTCGACTGTCATGATTTGATGGAGTACAGCTGGCATCTAAGTGGCAGAGGTCAAGGATTTAGCCAACCACCCTACAATACACAGGGCAGCCCCCACAACAAAGAATTATCAAATGAGAATGACATAGTATATCTGAGAGGCCCTCTATGACTTCATATTTCTCTTATTTCTCCCACACAACCTAACAACCCTCTCATGGCCTATGATCTCCTCTTGTACTTCATGAAGCAAAGAGAAGCTATCAGACACAAGCCTACTCCTCTCTCTTATGCTAGAGCAGCACAACTCACAGCCACAGTCTTACCAGTGGATGTTTCCCCAAGTCCTATCTCTCCAAAACTACTCAGGATCCCATTCATCCTCATCACCATCTCAAGGGCTTTGCCCCCTAAGTTGAACCCTCACACTCTTGCATCATCCATCAAGGATCATTTTCATCATCATACTTATATGCTCTAGTAGCTCCTTCTAAAAGCAAACAAATACATCTCTGTTGATCCCACATCCCTCTCTAACAACTACCACATTGACGGCTCCCTCTCATAGCCAAATGTAGTTGAAGAGCTGCCCATGTCTGGTCTCTCCCTACATCTACCCATTTCTTCTCCAGTTTCAGCTTATGTGTCTCTCAAAGGGGCCATCTCCATCCTTCTGCCCAAAATATGTCTTCTCTTAGTCTCTCTCTCAAACCACTGCTTAATTCCTTCCTTCCAGTTACTATTACACAATTTTTCAGGGTGTGTGTGCATGTGTGTGTGCATGTGTGTGTGTGTGTGTGTGTGTGTTTATGATAGGCTGATTGTTTTCTCCCTCACCAGAATATAAACACCATGCAGGCAGGAACCATGTCCAACTTGCCTTCTACCGTATTATATTATCATCTGTGACTGGCATGGAGCCTGGAATATACTAGAGGCTCAGAATATTCCATGATGACTGACTGACAATATGAGTGAATAAACAAATGGAACAGTGCTATTGAAAACAGGATATTAGTTGTGATGTTTGAAATACACTCTTTGGAAAGTGGTATGGCTATTTTAAAAAATTTCACTGTATTATCCATTGTTTTGAACTTGAAACTGCTTTTTGAAAGTTTCTAATTTCTAATTTTAAAGAATGCAGAACTAAATGATTTACGGTGTTCCAGTCCTCTGTGAGGTACTTCTTCCCATTTTTTTCTCTTTTTTTCCTTAATCTTGGACCCTGTGCACAGTTGCAGTCTACAAAGTGACAGGCAATAATTTTACAAAATATATGCTATTGTCGTTTCAAACTGGCTACAATTTAACTTTATTAAGATGCTCATTTATCAAGCTTCTAGCAGTTTTCAAGGAGCACTAATGTAAATTCAAATGAGCTTTAAGCAATGCTTTACAAAAACCCCATTAAAACACCACGTGCTTCTTTTTTTCTTTATATAAAGTTTGTCATTACTGGTGATAACCATCAGAGTATTTTTATATAAATCAAAATTCTCTCCAACCACTTCCTGGCCTCACTGTACAGTGTTGTCATAGAGCATTGTTTATGACATCATCACACTTTATCGGGAAAGTGCATGTGACAATGTGAGCAAAGGTTAGTATTTTCAGCGCTTCATTTATCCGTAACACAATCCAATGACAGCCTTTTCCTTTCTTGGACCTTATCAAAACTTTGACAGTGAAACTATCCTTAGAAATAAGGCTTTGTATTCAAAACTATGTGATGTTTAACAGAAGCAATTCAAAAGGAAAAGGAATGTTACCAAAACCTAAAATCACCTCATCTTCCAGTGCTAGAAATATCAGGAAAGCAGGAATTCTCCCCCCCCCCCCCGTACTTTCTACAAATCACCCAGCGGATTTCAGGTTGCAGCAGAAATGTTAAAGCAGGCAAAGCAAGGATGTACAAATTCATCTGAAAACATTCAACTGGCTAGTCCTCACATAAGATTTCAACCAGTCTCAGCTTCATTTTCTGAAAGATGTCTAAAAAGTTAGGTTCTTTTTTTGTTTTTTTGTTTTTTTAACAATTTTGCTGATAACAGAGGCAAAGTCCTGAAGTTGAAGGGGAAATTTTGGGAGCCAAAGACAGCTCTCATTTTTATATCTCAATTCCTTTATTTGAAATGCTCTTCCATTTCAAAAGGACTCAATTATCAGTTTCTTCTAGCACCATCATGTTTGAGCAGTGAAGGGGCAATGCTATATTTTGATGAATGGTTTCCAAGAAGCTAAATTCATCAATGGGCAGTGTTGCTCATTATTTTAGGAAAAAGGTGATTTTTGATTTATTATATATATTTTAACTGGACTTATCACATCACTCCAGTGATTTTTGCCTTGGAGAAATATTTTGAGTTTTGAATGTCATAATAGCATATTGTGAGTGATTAAAATATAATAACTTATATCAAAGGGATGGTTCTTTGTTTCCCATTCTCCAGAGAACCTTGAAAAATCTGAGAAATGTTGCCACTAGAGCCTTTAGCTATGTAAGAACCTTTTAAGAAGAGATCTTTGAATTATTTAAAAAAGTAATTGCTGGTATTGTCAAGGAGAAGGTTTCCCTTGTAATCATTGTGGAGACCTTAAACATAACAATTGTAAAATGTCTTTTTCCCCCTAGAACTTATTAATGTATCTAATATTAATGTGACAAATTACTCACTTTACTACACTTTGGAGTTGATCATTTTTAAACATGGTGAAAATGGTCAACAGAGGCTTTAAGGTCAAAGGGTCCCTTAATGATAGTCATTGTTCAATTATACAAGAATCGACAATTTCAAAAATATTTTTAAAAGTCATTTACTTTAACACTGTTAATTCAGGATTATAGTTAAAATCTCTGATGTAGAAGAAAAGTAATTTTATGTTCACAACTAATGATAACAAAAAATATGTAGTGTTTCTAAACATTTGAATTATGACTGCTTTAACACTCTAACATTTGAACTATGACTGCTCTACTACTGAGATGAAAAACCTATATTAATAGAGTTAGCATTGGGCACCTGGGTGGCTCAGTTGGTTAAGCGACTGCCTTCTGCTCAGGTCATGATCCCAGAGACCTGGGATCGAGTCCCACATCGAGCTCCCTGCTCAGCAGGAAGACTGCTTCTCCCTCTCTCAGTCCCCCTGCTTGTGTTCTCTCTCTGGTTGTGTTTCTCTCTGTCAAATAAATAAAATCTTTTTTAAAAAAATAGAGTTAGCATTAGCTTACTTGGTCTGGAGTTCTTAAAGTCCTATGTCATTAAATAGGGAGACCACATACTCTGGACACAAAGCTGGTATCTTAGTCCATTTGTAAATGCAGACGTACTTCTCAATGTAATAAGCCTGGTGTGACAAGGACAAAATAACATTGTTCTTTCCATCAGTTATTTTGTGGTGATTTATGCTTTTAATTTGGATGTGAAGGTAACATCTAACCCTGCTAATTTCCAGTGATCATCCAGAGTCATAAAGGTTTAAATACTGGCCATAATTCTTTGTTGAGATAATATTGGATTTAATCAGCACCCATTATGTATATTCTGTGTTCTAGATGGCATGACAACATACATTATAGCCACTGGGCCTCAGAACAATAATATTTTTACTGCAGCTTCAACAGGCAAAATAACCTTTTAAGGGACATTTTAATTCACCTTTCTTTTCCCTTATCAGTTTTCATGCCATCATTGGTTCAAACTTGGAGGTCAACTCCAATTTGGTGATAAGATAGCAATATTACGGACACATTATTTTCTTATTTATTTTTAAACTTTATTTATTTAATATCTACACCTGGCGTAGGGCTCAAACTTACAACCCTGAGATCAAGAGTCACATACTCTTCCAACTGAACCAGCCAGGCTCCCCCAATATGACAGATTGTTTAAAAGAGATCTTTGCTTTCAAGTATCATCTGCTTCAGTTCTTAACTACAAAACCTATTTGGAGTAAAGAAGGTAAATTTAAGTGCTCAGTGCTGTTTTCTAACTTTTCCTCACCATTAGGAGTATGATGAAAACCACAGAGGGCAAGACTGTTGTGTTAATTTCAAAATTTGTCCACAAAGTTTTGATAATCCTTCCCTTTAAAAGTGGGTTCCCCCTCCTACATTGTTGGTGAAAATGCAAGCTGGTGCAGCCACTCTGGAAAACAATATAGAGATTCCTCAAAAAGTTGAAAAATAGAGCTACCCTACGATGCAGCAATTACACTACTGGGACACAAACACACAGTGGAATACTATGCAGCCATCAAAAAGAACAAAATCCTGCCATTTGCAACTATGTGGATGGAACTGGAAGATATTCTGCTGAGCGAAAGAAGTCAATCAGAGAAAGACAATTATCATATGATCTCTTTGATATGAGGAATTTGAAAGGACTTCAGATGACTACAGCTCTAAATAACACCCTGATTGCAACTTCAGGATATATCCACAGCCAGAACCACACACCTAAGCTGCTCCTGAATTCCTGACTCATAACCATGTGAGATAATTAATGTTTATGAGATAATAAACTGTTTTAAGCTGCTAGGGTTGGGGGGTAATTTTGTACAGAGATAACTAACACAACTAGTTAATATGAACTCCATTTTGTCTTAGTCATTTCCCCCACCAACATTCTATTTTGAAAAAGTTCACAGTCTTGATTTAATTTATCTCTTTCTCAAGATTAAATTCAGATTAAACATTTTGTCAAGAAACAGTATGTCAGTTATACCCTAGTCCCAACTATCTTTCCTGGTTATCCATTAGACTGTAGATTAAACATCTCTTTTGCAAGAAAGTCTTTGAGGCTTTGTTCACCTCCAGGATGCAGAATCTTTGTAATGCTTTCACATACAACAAAGTATTTTCTGCATCACACAATCCTAAGTGTAAATATTGGTTAATATCTGTTGCACTCACACCATATTCTCTACAAGATCAGGAATTGCATTTCTATTTTAGCCAAAATTAGCACTGTCCTTGGGAAAGAGTAGATATGGAACAAGTAGTTGTTGAATCAATACCTTTATGAGTAAAGTCATTGATTTATAGCTATTTTATCCAGTTGTTTAAATTTGCATATTAATTTTACCTGGCATTCATTGGACACCTACTATGTGTTAGGCCTGTGTTGGATATTTCTAAAAATAGGTGTAATCCAATGACATATGCAATGTTCACTTATTATTTCATTCAATAAATTATTTTTAAGTGTCTACAGTGTTAATATTTTGCATTAGGAACTACTGGCTAGTTGGTGCAATTATAAATATCAAATCTTTTGAGCAAAAAAGTGAGCCATAATGTCTTTCTTCATAATTTCTTGTTTTAGAGAATATGAGGAAGGAACTATATGTTATAAAATTGGTGAGAAACAATGATGTTCCAAAAATGTATCTTCTCAATCCACCAGCTAATCTAGGTCCAAAAGGAGACAGACACTAAGCCTTCTGCTCTTATTCTACAGAATTTGGGGAATTTGAAATAGGCCTCTTTCTTTGATCTATGGAAAAACGTTTTTGTTTAGTTTAGCAAAGATATTTATGAATTTTGTGATAAAAGACTCTGAGCACAGATGGTCAGAAAAACAAGAGATGAACATGGAGAGTTTAATGGAAGGAATTGAAATTGCTAAGTTGGGAAGGGTTTGGTGCCAAATGTAGCACAGAAGCAAATGCATCAGTTCAGGGACACATTTATCAACTTAACACATGCCTGTTGTGTGACTACATCACACCTGACTGTACTGAGCATCCCCACTCTGTGGATTTAGCTGGGACTTCTTTATGTGTTTATTTTTCAGTGTGAAAATCTGTGCCCAGTGCTGAAAAGTTCTCTGGATATACCAATCATATCAATTTCCAAGCAAAAACAAAGGACAAAGGAAACAAGATAGCAAGTGACAAAAGACCCAGATCCTCTTCCTCTAAGGTGCTGTTTCCAATCAACATGGCAGAATTAAGACTGAGCATTAAGGTCTGTCATCTGGCCAAGACTGTGCCCTCACAGGACATTTCCTGATTTTATTTTTTCCCTTGGATTGATATAGGCTGTCAGGAAGTATCACACTTGATACTTCCTTTTTCATATTTTTATACAAATAAAGTCAAACTAACAGAAACATTTCTTGAGGGAAAATGGTTCAAATTAAAAAAGTAACATGTTTGTAACATGCTAGGCACTATTTCACCATAGTGGTATGTATGTATTTCCCTTTTAGCCTACACACACACACACACACACACACACACACACACACACACACACACAAATTTATATACCATAGCCATAGCCAAATTTATATACCATAGCTAAGTTAGTGGGATGGCATACAAAATAAAAATGGAAAGAAACTACCTGTAAGCTTATTAAATCTGAAATATAATGTTAAACCTCTTATGTTCCAAGTCTGTTTTAGTATAACAAAAATAAACTGCTTTCAGAAGACCTGAGTTTGGCCATTGGGTATAGTTAAAAAAAAAAAAAAAAAGAAGAAGAAGGAGATACATAAAGTATAAAGTTGATGAGTTGAGGTCATAGAGAAGCTGAGATTATTCTTAGCTGACACCTTGGAAATTTATTTACACAACTGTATAAGCCAAGGTTAAGAGGTATGGACTTTTCAGAATTCCTTACTGGATCTAGGCATTGCTCACTCCTGTGACGGAGTGGATCCAAAGGCTTAAGCTAAATAAAGTGCCTTGGGAAGATTGATTCATCTCTAGAACCACCAAAGGACTGCTGTGAAAGAGTGGATACTAGTCTTTTGCTGTTGTTGCTATTGTTGTTTCTTTTCAACCTTATAGGTGGAACTCAAAGTACAGTCTATATGATTTTTAAAGGAAATCTTTGGTGTTCTCAAGATATTAAACTCAATTGCTTAATGCATTCCATTTGAAATTTGTGTCTCCTTTTTAATAGACTACAATCCTGGGATCCTTTCAAAATTCTAGCCAAGGAGCAGATAGACCTAAATGCATAGCATTTCCATTAGGGCAACTATCATATATTTGCCTCTTTTGGAGAAATCTACTGAGAATGCTTCAAGGTTATTTGCAGGTTTGTCTTCCTTCCTTTCTTCCTTTCTTTCTTTCTTTCTTTCTTTCTTTCTTTCTTTCTTTCTTTCTTTCTTTTTTTTTCTTTTCTTCTCTTCTCCTCTCCTCTCCTCTCCTCTCCTCTCCTCTCCTCTCCTCTCCTCTCCTCTCTTCTCTTCTCTTCTCTTCTCTTCTCTTCTCTTTCTTTCACCTTAGCCTTTGACTTAGATAATTGGCTAATGATGGGCTATGATGGGTGGTTTTGCTACAGGTTCGCATCTGATTTCTATACCAAGCCTATAGTGTAGTGCTGTTTCAGGAGTTTGGAAAGAATGACATCTTGAAACATCAAACAGTAATTTCTAGTTGTCATTTAAAAGATGATGTGTTCTGTTATTACTTATTGCCAACCTCCCTCATTTTTTAAACTTTTACCTATTAAGAAAAAATTCAAACATATACAAATAAATTGGGTGGTATAATAAACTTCCATGTATCCACCTCCAACAATCATCAACTTCCTTCATCTATATTCCTCAATATGTTCCCCACTGTTCCATCAGACAATTATTTCTTTAGGATCCTTTTTTCTACTATTCTATTTGATTTACAGCTTGACCACTTGATATCACCTTTGAGTGCAGTTGATGCATACCTTCTACTATTAGAAACAGAAATATAAGCATTGTTGTATATAGAGAGGACAAGGATTTGTTAATGATCTGCCTTCATTAGACAACTGGTCTGGCAATGCAATTTCGACTAAAGAGAAGAGCTGCAGATAAGAAGTCTGAAAATAAAGTCATTGTTTCTTGTCATTGACTGGTCTGTAGCCTGCCCAGTATTTCTCCCACTCTAGGAAATCAATCACTGTCTTTGCAGAACCTATTTCTTGTGGTTCTAGTGGAGCCAACTCTACCCTGCCCAGGAGTGAACATGAAATCCAGACTGTCCAGGGAACTTCATTTGGTGGACATTGGAATGCATGAGCACGTGATTATGTGGGCCCTGGGGCAGAGGTTCTTACACTGCCTTTGAGATTGTGAGCTATGAGGACTGTATGAACATTTGAAGCTAAAAGTCATTTACCATTAGGAAGAGGGACCCTAAGAATGAAGCAGTACAGAGGAAAGAAAAATAGACCAAAGTAGACAAAGACAGATGGAGAGAGACTGGGGGAGACAAAGACTGGGGCAGTCCTGCCTTTTTCAGATACATGAGGCAATAAATTCCCTTTGTTGAATAAGTGGTTTAAATTGGTTTTCTCCCACTCAAAATGGAATCCTAATACAGTAAATGTCTCCCAACATTTTGCTGACCACCAGCCATAAACACTGCACCACAAATTTATTCAGAGTTCTGCTACCTGGCAGCCTGTTTGCCAGCTGCCATCATGGGGGCAGGGACCAATGTAGAGCCACGTCTATGAGGAGCTAGGATGGCCTGGAATCATGAGTCTGAGAATAGCATGTCCAAAAATGAGCTCTGGATCTTTCCCTGCAGTCAGCTTTCCCCTCTGGCATTTCCCATCCCATAAATGGTGCCTTCATCCACCTGTTATGTAAAATAGAAACTTGAATTCCAAGCCTGGCCCATTCACTCCTTCACTTGCCACCCCCAGGCCATCGGTAAGTCTTATCCACTTTGTTTTCAGAGCACAGCTTTGCTTCATCCACTTGTCTCCATACCTGCCGCTTCTACTCTCTCTGAGCTAGGTCAACTCTCACCTGCCCAGCTCTACCCAGCTTGTTTGCTGAATACCAGATTCTGTCACTCTCTTCCTTAAGACCATCAGTGGTTTTCCATCCTGCCTAGAATGATTTTCAACCCCCTTAGAAAAGCCTGCAAAGCCCCACATGATCTGGTCCCCAACCAATCCAGTCCAGGCCCATGATCCACAATGCCTGGGCTCGCTCATCATTCCCACAAAGGACCCTCTCTGAGTGAGGCCAGGACACCCAATTTTTTATCACCTCAGCATTACTGGGCACACTGTTCACCTCTTTCCCAGTTTTTACTGTATAAAATACCACTTATTATTTTGTTTTCAGTTTGATGTCATCTCCATAAAGAAGCTTTCCCTAACCTTTCAATCTGAAGTAGTTTCTTCTATGTGACCCTGTAATTTACCTTTATTCTTTTTTTCCTCAGAAACATCACAGGTTTTAATTTTGTTTATTTCTGTATTCACTTGTTTATTTGTTGTCTCTCCTTTGGGTTGTAAGCCCCATGATGGCACCATGGTTCCTGTCCTCACCATTGTATCCCGAGGGCCTGGCACAGCTCTCAGCACATAGGGGACACTTAATAAATCATTTAGTAAATAAATCACTAAAAATAACCCTTGTTTAATGGCTCTTTAGTAAACAGTGACTACAATAAATAGCTTTCTAGAAAACTATATAAGACTATTTTTTTAAAGATTATATTTAGTTAAGAGAAACAGTGAAAGAGGGAACAGAAGCAGAAGGAGTGGGAGAGGGAGAAGCAGCCTCCCCACTGAGCAGGAACCCAACATGGGGCTCCATCCCAGGACCCCGGGATCATGACCTGAGCTGAAGGAAGATGCTTAATGACTGAGCCACCTAGGTGCCCCTATTGTGAAGTTTTTTTAAAAAAAATAAGCAAATATGGGTGCCTGAGTGGCTCAGTGGGTTCAAACCTCTTCCTTCGGCTCAGGTCATGATCTCAGGGTCCTGGAATCGAGGCCCACGTCGGGCTCTCTGCTCAGCAGGGAGCCTGCTTCCTCTTCTCTCTCTGCCTGCCTCTCTGCCTACTTGTGATTTCTCTCTCTGTCAAATAAATAAATAAAATCTTTTTTAAAAATAAGCAAAATATTTAGGAGAATTTTGTTAAATATGTAGACATCTAAACAAAAATTTTCATTATGAATTTCTATAATTAATATATTATTATTAACATCAATTATTATTATCTGTCCTATTTGTCACATTTTACTGGAGACAGCTACCTCACTGGTTATTGGTCATGCTATGAATCCACAGAAGTGACTTGTGTCCACATATGGGACTGAGTGAAAGCTGTTCTGTCTTCATGCCGAATTAAGACATGACACAGGGCATTCTGACAAGTTCTGAAATCAGAAGTTAGATCACTGAAACTGTGGTAAAGCCTAATTAATTTTATGTTTTAAGAGTTTGCTAATTCATACATATAAATTAACTTTATAAAATTAAAAATAACTTATAAAAAGTTATAACTTTATAAAATTATTTTTATATGTTATAAACAGCCCTGAACTATGTATGTTTGCATAGAAACAAAAGACCAGCAGAAAATCCACCAAAACGTTTGCTGTGGTTTCTTTCAATAGTTGAGTTTGAATGTGATACTATTTTTTTTACATTTCTAATTTCTACATTGCATCACATTTCAAATTTTCTACAGTAAGCTACAAATTATGTTTAAGACTAAATTTTATTCCACCAAATAGAATGTAAAAAATTTATAAATAATATTAAAGAGATGAAATGGAAGTGCCTGGGTGGCTCAGTTGGTTACATGTCTGAGTCTTGGTTTCGGTTCAGATCGTGATCTCAGGGTCATGAGATTGAGCCCTATGCCTGGCTCTTCACTGGGCATGGAGTCTGCTTAAGATTCTTTCTTTCTCTCAGGGTGCCCCAGTCAGTTAAATGTCTGCCTTCGGTTCAGGTCATGATTCCAAGGTCCTGAGATAGAGCCCTGGGCCCTGTGTTGGCTCCCTGATCAGTGGGGAGTCTGCTTCTTCCTCTCTCTCTACCCTTCCCCCTACTGCTCATGCTTTTTCCCTCCCTCTCTCTCTCTTTCTTCCTCTCTCTCTCTCTCTCAAGTAAATAAATAAAATCTTTAAAAAAAATTCTCTCTCTCCTTCTGTCCCACTCACCCCCCATCCCTTGCATGTGTGCACACACTCTCTCTCTTAAAAAAAATAAAAGTAGATGAAATGATAACTTTGGAACCTCAATGCCTGTATATTTTGGAGGCCAATTCTGAGCAGGAACTATAATAGAAGACTCATTGACCTGGCATACTGGTGAACTTTTAGGCCGCACCGTCATGTCCAGTATCATTATGCAAATATCTCACCTCAGTATTATAAGAGTTTTTGTGACTAACAGTAACTGAACTATAGTTAACATTATTGGCATTTCTATTATGCATTAAACGTTATGATAAATCCTCATAGTATATTATCCCATTTAATCCTTATCAAAATCTTAGGGTTAGGTCAGAAGTTCTCAGAGTGTGGTCAGGGACTTCTGGGGATCTCTGAGATTCTCTCAAGGGGTCTTCAAGTTCAAAACTATTTTAAAAATAATCTAAGGACTTTTTTTTTGTCTTTTTCACTTGCTATTCTACAGGGGAGAAAAGGGGCTCAGAGATGTACACAAACTGACCAAGATCACACAGTAAAATTGAAACCTTTGTCTCTTATCCAGAAGCCTGTGCCCCTAACCACTACACTTCATCACTTTTATTTTTCCACTTCTGTGCCCATGAATTTTCCATTTGATGTGGAGGAAACCTTTGAGAGTTGCCAGTGTCCTTGTTGGTTTCCTGTAACTCTGCCTAACAGGGCGACTCAAAAGGTAAGGTTTTGATAGATGGAGAGAGACCAGGAGAAAGCCATTCTTCCTTGTGTCTATGATTTAGATGTTAAAATTTGGCTTTTACTTTCCTAGGTTTGGGCTGAAACTTTATGGTCATTCAAAGAAGATAAAAGCAGTTCCCTGGCTTTTCTAGAAGGTTCCAACTTATCTTACCTCCTTACGTGTTCAGTAATCCCATCCCTTTTTTATTATTGAGGCTTTTTTATCAGAGCCACTTTTTGGATTAGAAGGACATATAGAAACCCTGGATTCTGGGGCATGAAAGATTAGTAATGTGCCTCTCCTCACTGAGACAGCCAAAAATGTGGGGAAAATTCATCTATTATCATAGAGGCAGTATGTTTATAATCTGCAATACAAGTGTTTATTATTAACAGCAATAATAATAATGATGAAATAATTGTTCAAAATAGCTACTTGCCATCTTGAAGAGCAAAAGGGATAGTGACACTTAGAAGGTGAAGCAGGAAGAAGTTGACAAGGAGGCGAAGGCTGTCCTGGGAAAATCAGGTGTATGGCAATCTTAGGCACACAGAGAATCCCTGTATTAGAAGGACAAGGCGTTCTGAGGAACCTGGACCCCTGGAGGTGAGCCCTGGAGAAGGCCAAAGATTATCTCTTTCTCTTTGGCCTTTTTGCCCAGATTTTCCTTGCACAGCACACAAGAGAGAATTCCCATCCCAGGCTACTAGAATTAGGCAAATGTTGGAATTCAAATACAAAAACTGTAATTTCTTCTCTGCCTGGAGGAAAAGCCAAAACTGTTTTGGTAGCCTGATATATATATATATATCCCCCCCAAACAAATCTCCAATTTAAGAATTCTAAAGATTGAGAAGGTAAAGAATAATGGCAGGCAAGAAGATACTTGCAGAGAGATGAACAACAATGGGTTAAGGATACATTAGCCATGGCTGGAAACAACATGTTAAGAAAGGCAGTTACAGGTATAAAATCTTTTGACCTTTGGATAGTTACATAACAAATGTCCTGGGCCTGGAACATTTCCATATGGAGGATAAAAAGCTCTCTCGGCCTAGGTCGGGTATATTTGTTTGTTTCCATGTTCCAGGTTTGTTCTGCTTCACTGTGTGTATCGTAAGGCACCTGACCTGTCCCACTGCTCTACCTGTTCCTGGCAAGGAGGGAACAAAGTCCTTTGCCTACAGCAGAAACCATCTTCCTGCATCAGCTGCAAGGTGAGCCCCACTGTCTGTTGGGGGACTCACACTATTAAGGCTGATCCTGCTTTGTCTCTGTGTGAGGACAGTGTTACTCCATCAGTGCCCATGTGAGTGTGAGTTGTGTCTTTCTTGGTGACCCTGACCAAGTGGGTTGACCTCCTGGGATTGTTGCTTCTAGCGGAAGGCAACAGCTTTCACTTGCTCGACACTAAAGGCATCTCTGGTGCCCTTACCTCCATTCTCAGCTCAGCCTGAGTCCTAGAGCTCCAAGTTCATAGCCAAGAGCCAAATCCCATTAGGTCTCAATTCAGTGCTCTTTTTCCCCAAAGCAGTTAGTCAGTTAAAGGCATTGTTTACTCAAGAATGTATTATTTATCCCATCTGAGATTTCCATCCCTACAGGTTAAACACTAAAAGCAAAGCAAAAACAGTCCAAAAGCTCTTGGATGTATATGTAGCTCTGGGGAATAAGGCTTCATCCCTACCCAGTTAAATAAGGCTAAAATACTGAATCCAGAGCACATAGTTTTATCTGATCACTGATCTGATTCTCCCCTCCTCTAGCACATTAAAGTATATCTCAACCATTCTGGTACTCAGCTAAGTATTACAATGGGGAAAGAGTTCCAAGTTCAAGTTCAGAGAAAATTGTACCAATATATCCAAACTTGTTTCTCACAATATACAGTTTCATATTAGAGGTTTTTTTAATTACCCTTTTTATAATTGTCAATGCCAGTTGATAAATAAGGGATCGCTAATATTAATGGAGTATCTTCCACATACCTGAGGTAACACTGAATGTTTTACATATGAGGTCATATGGATCTCATTCCATATACTCAAGCATGTAAGAAATAGTTCCTATCTTCATTTTCAATTAATCAATTTAAACTTTATTTTCATGCCCATCCCTCTGGCTGGCAGGAAATTTAATGACAGTCATTCTTGGGTTTTCTCCCCTACCATGCAGAATTGTGATACTGTGCTGAGAGCATACAAAGAACCAGAGTGGAGGACCTTGCTCATCAATCATGCATTTTCACAGGTTCCCACTGAAACATGCCTTCTTCCTACTTACATGACTTCTCTGCTCCAGTGGTACTCAATGGCTACCAAGCTACTTGTGGGTCACAGGGAACCGCGGAGAAGCTTCCTGAGCCCTAATCAGCTTATACCTACCATGTAGTCATTCCTCACTGGGGTTTTACTGCCTCACTGGACACTGTCAGAAAGCAGCATGAACACCACTGGCTTCTAGAATCCACAGTCCTCTCTGTTCCTCTTATATCCCAGGATATCGGTGTAGTAGACAAAGAGAAATCCTTCAAGTTTTTCCAGATCCTTTTTGGTTTGCACACACTCCTTTCTTCTGTAAGTTCTTCTATGAGCTTATGCTCTTGGAAAAGTAAATCCTTCTTCTGTAAGTTCTTCTATGAGCTTATGCTCTTGGAAAAGTAAATCCAGACAGAGTCTCTCAGGCTACTTCTACTTCCTTCCTTCCCCGACACCTGCCTGGAGGAAGTTGAAGCCAGTCACTCGTAGGAACTGACAGAAGATGAGGTCAGGAAACAGGCAAGGAGGAAAAGCCTCAAAATATTGAAGCTAAAATATTTTAGCCTCAAAATATCCAGCCATATAGTAAATCAGTACAGCAACCCAGTGAGACATGTGTTACCATTTAAATTTTATAACTAGGAAAACTGAAATTCAGAGTGGTTACGCAGGTCACATGACTATTAAATTCCATCCTGAAAATGTAACTCTAGATCTAATGGACCTGGTATGTTCAATCTCACTTGCAACAGTCTTTGTAAATAGGGTATATCATAGCATGTGGACTATACTTATTTATAAGTATCTAATTTATTTTGATTATTAGGCCTAATTAGTTTTTTTAATTAGAGGAGAGTAACTCAAATGTGTTTGAAATTGACATACTGCTATGTATATTAAATGCTTTTGCTTCTGAAAAAATATTCCTCATGAACTTGACCAAGATTGCATTAACTCTACCAGTACCAACATGGGAACAAGTATTTTCAAGGCAGCTTGACAAGTTTTCATACTTAGAGGATTGAACAAGAACAATCACTCTGTGGGGCATTGCTTGCCGAGACTCCCCTGCCCACTGGGTTTCTGGCTTTTAGGCATTTTGACAATATGTAGTCTTTAATTGGCCTCTTTGCAAATGTCTGCTCGTCACTTTTGGCATTAATTGCTAATTAATAAAAGCATGAAAATGTCAGTGTGTCAGCATATGAGCCAATATCTCGATGTTGAGGAGTTAGGTAGAAAGACAGCATTTAAATTTAGGGTAGAAAAAATGAGAAAAATGTAACAGGTTCCAACATTCTTTCTTCAGACGTACCTGAAGTGTTAAAAGAGTCAACTTTCCCAGAACCCTCAGCACCTTCCCTTCCCCAAGAGACTTAGATAAGAAGGTTCTGCATAAGCGGGATGCTGTGTCACTCTTGTCACACTCTGCATGGCACCCACCCATCACCCCAAATGACAGGAGATTCGTTTGACCTGAAATCACTGTTAAACTTGGGATGCTTTAGATACAAATATAAACGCACACCTCATTGGTCCCATCAGTTGCAGTTTTTGGAACCTGGAGTATGATGTGAATTTGTGCTTGGAAAGGAGGAGAAGCTTTGACAAACATACCATGGTAATGTAAAATGTTCACCTTCGTGGAAATGGAGTGAGGGGATATAGGAAACAGTCTATTACTTTCGTAATTTTTCTGTAAAAATTATGCTCCCCTGGGTCGTGAGCCTAAGCCAAAACACAGCCCTGGTTTTCAGAGGGCAGAAACCCTTCTGAAAGGAAGGGGCCCTCCAAACTCCCACTTGGTAGCAGAATGCCTATAAATATGTGCTTGGGAATCTCGTGGGGAAGGCTTACAATTTTCTGCACTGATGTCTACTCGATACCCCTGGATGTACCATCATGGAGAACTCAGAATGTAAAAAAATAGATATCCTTTTGCTACAACTCTTTCTACCTCCTCCACTCAAAGCCTCTATTAAAGAAAAAAAAAAAAAAAGTTGTGAGTTAAAATGGAAGGAGGAAGGGGTACCTGGGTGGCTCAGCCAGTTAAGTCAGACACTTAACTGTGGCTCAGGTCATGGGCTCAGAGTCCTGGGATTGAGCCCCCACCTGCTCCCCCTGGGCTCCCTGCATAGTAGGGAGTCAGTTTCTCCCTCTCCCTCTGCCCCTCCTCCCCTGCTCCTGGGTGCTCTCTCTCTCTCTCAAAATCTTTTTAAAAATAAAATAAAGCAAAATAAAATAGAAGGAGAGGGCCTAGCATTTCCTGAATATGGCAGATATCATAAAAACATTGTTTTGAAATGGGCTCTCTCTTATCCTGCTTGTAAGCACACCCCCCTCCACGTAGCCAGCAACTGAAGACTTTATCACTGTTGATAGAGGGCACTGGGTATTGGTCAGGAATGATCGTTCCAATTCTCCACTTTGCTTTTACAAAAAATAAATTTACTTTAGAATATTTTTACAGAAAAATTACGAAAGTAATAGACTGTTTCCTATACCCCCTCACTCCATTTCCACGAAGGTGAACATTTTACATTACCATGGTATGTTTGTCAAAACTCAGAAATCAATGTTGGTGCCTATTTTTAATTAAACTCTAAACTTTATTTTTATTTCACTAGCTTTCCCATCGATATCCTTTTCTGCACCAGGATCCAATTCAGAGTGCCACACTGCATGGAATTTCCTCATCTCCTTTATCTCCTCTGGTCTACAACAGAGTCTCAGTTTCCTTGCTGTTCAGGACATTGCCAGCCCTGAAGTGTGCTGCTTAGGTATTTTGTCAAGTGTCTCTCAATTTGGGTTTGTTTGATGCATTTCCTTATGATTAGACTGGGGCATGGGTTTTATGGGAAGAATATCACAGAGGTAAGACGCTCTGTTAGAAAGGTATTTGAGGTACTTGAAGAGATATCTGACAGCACGATACAACAAAGGGATCTTCGCCTCAATAACTTGGTTAAGATAGTGTAAGGAAGTGGTAAGGGAACATTTTTCCTTCTTCCCTTCTAGGTTCTTTGGCTGGCCTAATAAATAAATCGACATAAGACAGATGAACAGGAAAACAAAATTTAGCTTTGTATACAGGGGGCCGGCCACTTAACAGTATGAGACTCAAAGAAGTGCCCAAAGTAGACAGCTTTTATACATTTTAGACAAAGAAACAAATTTATGAAGAACTGACAAGACAAAGCAGTTTGACCTTAGAGTAGTAAAATGGTGAAAAAGTAACAAGATTTGTTTACATATCCTCCATTACCCTATCCCTATTTCTGGTGATAGGGGTGTCTTTAGTCCTTTAGGTACAGGTGGGATACCCTTCACATGGAGGATTTATTTCCTAATTTCAGGGGGACAGAGGAGGGTCAGAGAGCTCTCCCTGCACCAGCTCTTTCTTACTAACTTAAATTCAAAATAAAAGTGGCATTTTTGGGGTGGCACACTCTTCTCCCATTCAATATTATTCACCAGGTTTTATAACATGGAATTACTCTTACTCCCTTTCCATACTCTAGTCCTCTGAAGTGAGTCACTACGTCCAGCGCACACTGAAGAAGGGGAGGGATTAAGCTCCCCCTTCCAGAGGAGGAGGGAGTATCTACATATATTGTTTGGAATTCTTCAGGGAAGGTTTGTCCCTTCTCTGACACGTATTTATTCATTAGGTCATTTTTTTGAAATCATTATGAACTCATTCATACTATGCTCTGGATTACATATTAATTTTTTATTTTGCCCAAATTATTTCAGCTTTGGGCATTGGCAGCTCTTTCATGTTGACTCTATGTCCATTTTATATGCTCCCTTCCCTTCTGTTTTGAGCACTGCCTTCTTTTGGGCCCAGCTTGGATTATCCTGTATTTTCCCTGTCTTGCTCCTAGACTCAATCATTTGTCGGAGCAGCCTGATTCCTCCACTGCAGAATGACATTTAGAAAGCAAGATCTGGGCACTGTGGGTGCTCATTGTCACTGTGCTTCATGCCTCGAAGGCCTCTCAGCTGACTGAACTAGAATAGAAGTACTGAGTCACGTATACCTACACATTTATAATTATTTCTATATTCACCTATATAAATATTAGGATGAAAGTGAGTTCTTTTTGATGTCTCTAATTCTAATCTTGTACTGTAAGATTTATTCTAATCTCTCCCCCTTGCTTATCCATAACTTCTCTATGCAAAAGTGAGAAACCTAGCTCCCACCTTCCACAATCCACATACTTTTTCATTCAACCCCTGTACACTTTGCTTTTTGAAGCAGAGAAAACCAGAATAGTTCATAATATCAAAAGAGAGAATTAATGTAGTGGTCTGTGTGATTCATGAAAAATAAGACTTTTATCCCACCTGCCCCCATATAATACACATGGGATAAATTCAGCTTAAGTACTATTTTAAAAAATAGTTAAACTCTATAAAAATGCAAAGAATAATAATTTCTACCTCATGAAATTACTTGTGAGAATTTAACTGAGACAACAGATTTAAAGATTTTAGTAAGTTTGGGATAACTACTGGCTATTACAAATAATTCAATGGAATTGAATATTATTGAATAATATTGAATATTATTGAATATTAACTCAAATGGAATTCTTTATAAATTTATCTTATAAAAATATAATTTTCTCCTCTGCATAAAACGTCGAGGCCCTCATTTAGAACAAACTGGAAATGGGTTTGGAGACCAAAATGGTAGGGAGGCCCAAGCTGACCCACAAGTACTAAAAGACAAAGTCATGGTTCACTGTCACACTGCCTTGGTGGGCTCCCCAAAGACTAGATGCCTGAGACTTATGTGAGACCAGAAAAGTAACAAAAGTTCAGTGAGTGCAATTCAGGAGTTAAAGGAGCACTGGGAAATTAAGCCCAGCACTGAGGAAGACAGCCCAAGCACAGATTACTAAAGATAAAAAGAGGAGTCTTGTTTTTCCAAAATAGATAGAGGGTACTGTCTCCCACTCGGCAGTGTGCAAATGCAAAGAGCCAAAGATATAATAAAGATTAAAATACAAGCACAGAAGATGAAAAACAAGAGCAGATATGATAGAAAGCCACAACACCATCTTCTCTTTGAGTGAGGCTGCAAAGACCACAGAGCCAGCAGAGTCTAATGATGCTACTGTGTCCGGAGGTCAGTGACCCCAAAAATATGCTCCCTGGCCCCCTGCTCTAAGGGTCTTGTAATGGGCAGAGCACTGGCACAGAATGAAAATCCTTTCTTTGGCTCTTAATCAGTTAGGTTTTATGCCTTTCTATGGATATTTGCTTTTAGATCCAACTGAATCACCTCCAAGGAGCTTATTGGGTCATCAAAGATCATGTAAACTAAAAGCAGCACTTTATGAAAGTTTGGTGTGGCTGCCATGCAAAGTTGGGCAAGGCTGAGAAACACCCACTGTGTTCCTGCACCCTCAGACATCTGGACTTTGTGAATGATTCATTTTCTGAAAGGACCATTCATTCTGAGTGCACCATGGATATTGGGTAAAGGGGAGAAGAATATGCCTCCCCAAAATGTGCCACTTGGCATGTGGATTATTTTGAGTTGAAGACAATGAAGACCCAGCATAACTCCTCCTTCATAACTTAATAAAAGAATTTGGAAAGGGGATTTCTACCAGGCAGAGAGCTATTACCAGAGATAACATTTTCATCTGCGACACCTGTCTGCATGGCCTGGCAAACATTTATTTACCAAACATTTCCTCTTTTCGTCTTCCTGTGAATTGCTTTCCATCTCTTTAAAGCCCCAAACCCTTTTCCTTTCCTTAGCTCAGGACGGTATATAAACCTCCATTGCTCTGGCTGCCTCTGGATCTCATATCTTTATGGCGCACCCATACATATGGAATTAAATAGATTTTTCTCCTGTTAATCTATCTTCTTATTATAGGAGGGTCTCAGCTAAGAACCTAGAAGGTTAGAGATCAACTTCTTTTTCCTCCCCTACAAGTCTTATATTAGTCATGTTTGCATTTACAACTAGTCTTGCTTTTGAATTATAAAACACTCCCAGTTTCATTTCTTCACTCAAATTTAGTCAAAGATTTGGTTCATCCTATACTGATATGTAACCATAAATCACTCACACCATATTGTTAACAGAAATACCCAGTACTTGCCAATATTCTTGCCATAACAAAACAGATGTGCTTAGAGGACGATACTTAACCATTCCCACCTAGATTTTTTTTTGCCTTTGTGAAAGGTAGAAATAGAGAAAGCAGGGAGTCTTTTACACTAATTTACTGAGCCAAGACAAAATAAATGAGGTGGGAGTGGGGAATCACATTTCCACTGTGTAAATTGTAGCTTGTTACCAGTGTGTTTATGATAAACTGATCATGCAGTATTGTGATTCTTCCCAGCCATTTATTTATTATCAAATTCAAATTAAATAAACTCATTTAAGTAACGTGAAAGTAGAAAAACTCTAACCAAGTGGTCCCAAGAACGCTGTGGGGATAGCCATAGTAACCAAGCTCAGAACGCCTTGGCTGCATCTGTCTCATTCTGGCCGATGAGGAAGATTTTTGCCAGGAAGCAATAAGCTTTTCCCTGTATTTAACACCACTGATTGCCGAGGAGTAGATTCAAACCTCACAATCATCCTGGTTAATTTTTCTTTCAGAAATGAAACTGAAAGTTTAAACATGACATCCTTCTGGCTTCTATCTGTTCTTGGGAGTTTGTATCTTTTCTCCTCAATTTGATGTCTTAAGTGAAAAATTGTAATTGCCTTAATATACATCTCATTCTCCAATTTGGATTTTGAAAGACCTAGTGAATTTGAGCAAATTCTCATTTGACGATAATTTCTGAATTCCTCCACTGAAATATTTCAGTTATGACTCACAGAAATATGTTAAAACAATGTCTTAGCTCAGATTCTCCTCAAGGCTGAGCCTGAGATAAGAATTCAGTTGTAGGTGGCTTGGGAGTAGATCCCAGGAATGAGAGAGAGGAGACAGTGAGATGGGGAAGGAGGAAAAGCCAAGAAAAAGCCTAGCTATCTGCCGAGACCAGATTCCCCCTGAATCTCTGAAAACTGCCAGTCCAAAGGGCAGATAGTGGGGCTTGACCCACAGCAGGCTCCTGCCCCATGGGCTGAGGGTTGCTCCAAGAGATGTTTATGCCATCCTACTCCTGGATGAGAAGGCTCCCATGGCTTTAGGGAAACGTGGAGCCACAAAGTGAGAGACTGAGGGTAGGCTAGAGGTGGCTGCTATCATTTGAGTCTGTGCACCCACTGAACTTCCCCCCCACAACTACAGCAAAATCAGAGGGAGGGGCACCTGGGTGGTTCAGAGGGTTAAGCCTCTGCCTTCCGCTCAGGTCCTGATCTCAGTGTCCTGGGATCAGGGCCCACATCAGACTCTGCTCAGCAGGGAGCCTGCTTCCCCCTCTTTCTCTGCCTGCCTCTCTGCCTACTGGTGAACTCTCTCTCTCTGTTAAATAAATAAATAAAATCTTAAAAAAATTCAGAGAGAGACTAAGGGCATATGTTGGGGCACAAAACCATCTGCTACAGATGCACCAAGACTACTCTGTCCCATCCAGGGAGCCAGAATTACTCTACATTAGCTGTTACTCTTACCAATGGATTGTTTCATTCTCGCATCAGAATAGCTACAGACTGATAGACTCCAAAGATAAGGAGAGTATCATGTGATATTAAGCGTCTTCACACTTTTAAAATTACATACACTATCAATTTAAAAAGTTGAGAAGTTAATCCAAATATATGTATATTATTATTTATACATCACATACATGTACTATCACATTAATAAACTGTATAAATAACATATATGTGTGTAATAATATACATATATGTGTATAAAGAAGGTATATTAAATAGTATTAACAAAGTTCGAATAAATAGAAATTTAGGTGGTGGCTTGGTGCGTTAAGCAGCCGACTCTTGGTTTCAGCTCAGATCATGATCTCGAGGGTCCTGGGATCCATCAAATCCCACATCAGGCTCTGTGCTCAGTGGAGTGTCTGCTTGAAGATACTCTCCCTCTGCTCCTCCCCCCACTCATGCTGTCTCACTCACTCTTGCTCTCTCCTTCTCTCTCTAAAATGAAGAGATAAATCTTTAAAAATATATATAAGTAGAAGTTTGACCAATTTTTCCTAGCCTCAATATATCATCTGACATATTCCTGTTTTGAAGACTAGAGATTTTGATATTTATATATACCTCCTTTTTTCATAACTCAAGTCTGAAATAAGGAAATTAAAGTTGTACTGTTTAACTCCTTTTTAAATTTGTTTGGGTCTGGTTACTAAAAGCCAGCAATAAATTTCATTTTACCGAAACTCTTTAATGTTATAAACTCCATGAATATATCCTAATTCCTTTATTTCCTGGTAATAATATGCGGGTAAAAGGAAGTATATTCTTCTGTTTATTAGATTTACTGTCTACCCTGAAGCCACAGCCATAACTCACTAATCAAGTTTGGAAAGACATTTTCTTCTTAATTTATGAATGAAACAAAAGTATACTAATTTTATCCCTGCAATGCTGCCAATGTATGCAAGTAATTAAATACTCAGTTCAGGTCTCAGAAGGAAGTTTTAGCAGTTCCAGACACATACTAGAAATAGTCACTAATATTCAAGCTTACAAGAGGTGAATTCTCGTGTTTTTTGAAGAACAAATATATGAGCAATGAAACATGAATTGTTCTCTTTACATAAACACATCTTGTTTTACCCAGCAATGAAAATTGCTGATTGAGCTCTTTTTGTGGAGGTCAACTTTAAAACATAGACTTAACCTGATGGAGAGCTGATGGGAAGTATAATCTGACCCTGTTCGTCATTTTATAACCAGCTTTTCGGGAGATCTGTTTCATACCCCATCCCTAATGTAAAACTCAGTATGTTTTTCTTTCTTACTCATATCGGGTTTTTCTGTCGGCTTTGTCCTTGTCTCCTTTGTTTAAACGAATTTTTTCCAATCTGCTGTCATGTAGCACCGGCCTCAATATGTCATGGCATCTCGTTTTTTAAAGGTTCTTCAGGAAATAAGCACAGGATCACATTTATCTTTTGATATCTTCAGCTCCTCTTGATTATGAAAGATAATCAGTGGTTACTCAATCTATTCTAAGATTGGCCTAAACATACTCACAGGGCTTACTTCACTTTGTTTTCAAACTAGGAGTCTCTGTTAACAGATGGCAGGATTTTCCAACATTTAGATTCCAATATTGAAAGAATTCACAAAAGTATGAGCTTCAATTATGAAATTATATTTAAGTCAATGATAAAGCAATATTTATACTGATTTAAAGCAAATTTTCCATGTGTTTAGGCAAAAGAATTTAATCAGGAGAAGGAAGAAGGAAGGACCTGAGGAGTCAAGGTGGGGGGCGAAGGTCTTTGAGGTATCAAAGTATCCTTTTCATTTTTTAACACTGTTTCTCTGCCTACCGCAAACACTGGCACTGTATTATTGCTTCCATTGTCATTCTTCTGGAGGAGAGGTATTAGTGGGGAGCACAGGTACAGGGAGAGAAGGAGAGGACCACAAGTCTACCTGCCCGAGGGAGAGAGGCTGCTCCCCGACCAACAAGGGCCAGTAACAGACAGACCCTCATCTGTTGCTTTTGCCCTGAGCATTCTGCAGAATCCCGGGGAGTTATCTCAGTGGTGAATATTAGAATGGCTAAAAGCATGCAGGCTTTAGCTAGAATGTCTAGATTTGAATGCCAGCCCCATCTCTCACAGCTCCAGGATTTTAAACAAGTTATCAACCCTCTCCACATCTGTTTCCTCCCCTTGTAAAATAGAGATGATACAAGGGCTTATTTTGTAAGGATGTTGTGAGGATTAAATTACATATATATTTGCAAATGCTTTCAACAGTGTCCAATGTTTAAAAAAATCATACGTATTTTGTTAGATTAAAAAAAATGTAGTAAGTTAAATATGACTCCTCTCCTTAAAACTGTCTGATTCTTCTCATCTCACCCAGAGTAAAAAAAAAAAAAAAAAAAAAAAAAAAGACCAAAAAAACTCCAGATCCTTCTGGTGGTTTGTCCTATGGGATCTGTCCCTGTTCCTGCCTGACTTCACTCAGTCTCTTCTAAACTCAGCTAGGTTGCATTTCAGAATGCATTTGCATTCTGACTGCATTACATGAGGCTACACAGCTACCTCTGGCCATGGCATGTGGCCTACTGTGATGCACTTCTAGGCCTGGCTGACAGTCCCCAACCATCCTGGTGTACTGTCCGGGTTTTCATTCCCAAAGTCCCACATCCTGGGAAACTTGGCAAATGGGTTAGTCGTCCTACTCCTGGCCTATAAGATCAAAACAGAACAACACAAAACAAAAAAACTTCTTGTAAGTCTGCATACTCTCTTCTACCATCTGCTGGATATCAATGTCCAGATTGACCTTGAAAGTCACATGTTAAAGATGACAGAGTCACCATCAGTCTGGGCTTCTGAATGAAGCAATTACTGCCTCTGCTCCCCACTGGACTTTATATGAGCAAAAATAAATTCTATTCCATTAAGACTAATGAAACCATTAACATTTCATTGCATTAGCTTAACCAATAAACTGATTACCATGCTGGTCATTCTGCCTCCTTCCTGTTCTCTGGACAAATAAGCATGCACCAGCTGTTCATTTTGCTTGGGATGCTCCTTTCTAGACCTCTGCACAGCCAAGTCCCTCACCTCCAACCATTGTTTGCTTAGCTCTTGTAGTCTATGGCACCTACTTGACCAGTTCATTCAAAAATATCACCCTGAAGTTACTGCCTGTGTCCTCCTGTAGGATTTTAATGGATTCTTGTCTCACACTGAGGTCTTTCATCCTTTTACAGTTTATCTTTGTGTATGGCATAAGACAATGGTCCAGTTTCATTCTTCTGTATTTTGCTGTCCAGTTTTCCCAGCATTGAAGAGATTGTCTTTTTTCCACTGGGAACTTTTTTCTGCTTTGTCGAAGATTAGTTGACCATATTGTTGAGAGTTCATATCTGGGCTCTTTATTCTGTTCCATTGGTCTGTTTTTGTGCCAGTACCATGTTGTCTTGGTGATCACAGCTTTGTAATATAGCTTGAAATGGGGCAACTTTGTTTTTCTTTTTCAACATTTCCTTGGCAATTTGGGGTCTTTTCTGGTTCCATACAAATTTTAGTATAAGGAATAGCATGGGGGACATTAGGAGAAGGAAGGGGAAAATGAAGGGAGGGAAATCAGAGGGGGAAATGAACCATGAGAGACTATGGACTCCAGGAAATAAACTGAAGGTTTTAGGCGTGTGTGGGGGAATGGGTGAGCCCAGTGATGGGTATTAAGGAGGGCCCATATTGCATGGAGCACTGGGTGTTAGAGGCAAAAAAAGGAATCATGGAACACTACATCAAAAACTAATAATATACTATATGGGGGCTAACATAACGTAATAAAATAAAAAAAAATATCACCGTGATCTCCTCCTCCTCCTCCTCCTTCCATCCTCTTTCTCTTCTTCCTCCTCCCTGTTCTCCCCCTTCTTCTCTTCCTCCTCTTCTTTCCCCTCCTCCCTCTCCTCTTCTTCCTCCTCCTCCTCCCCCTCCCCCCTCCTCCTTTTTCTCATGCCCCTCCTCCTCCTCCTCCTCCTTCTCCTTCTCCTCCCCTTTTTCCTCCTCCCTCTCCTCCTCCACCATCTTCTACCTCCTCCTCCTACTCTTTCTCTTCCTTCCCCTTTTTCTCTTCCTCTTCTGCTTCTTTTTTAGCACAGTATCCATGGGGGATATGTTCCCAGACCCTCAGTGCCTAAAACCACAGGTAGTGCTGATTCTTATATAAACTATTTTTTCCTATGCATACATACCTATGATAAAGTTTAATTTATAAATTGGGCACAGTAAGAGAGGAGCAACAATAACTAATAATACTATAAAACATTTATAACGATATACTGTAATAAAATTTTTGTGAATGTGGTCTCTCCCTCTCTGTGAGATATCTATTATACTGAATTCACCCTTCTTACCAAGATGTGAGTTGATATGACTTCATGATCAGATGAAGTGGGGTAAATGACTTGGGCATTATGATGTAGTGTTGGGCTATTACAGACCTTCTGAGGATATGTCAGAAAGAGGATCATCTGCCTCCAGATATCACGTGACCACAGGTAACTGAAACCATAGACTGCAGATAAACCAAACCACAGATAAGGGATGACTACTGTACTATACTGTTTACTCTCCTTTCTTATGTTTATTGTTTATTATCTGTCTTGCTTTCCCCCTTAGAATAGAGGCTTCATAAGGGTTGAGAACTTTGTTTAGATCCCTGTTTATCTCAAAAGTCTAGAACACTGCCTGACATATAATCAGTGCTCAATAAATAATTGCTAAATGAATGATTTCCATTTATTTTATTTTCAAAGTTTACCAAGTTGACAAAAATAAAATTAAACCTTCAAATTTCTTTCCTCCAAGAAATAACACATATCATAGAGTTTCAAAATGATGATTCCTTCCAACCATTTTCAGAATATTATTATAGATTTTAGAAATATACACAGAATAATCCTGCTATTTATTATTTCACCATAACTTTTGTTCCTGGTGTGCATCCAAATTTCTCCAAAACACAGAATCTAAATAGACTATGTCTGAAATCAAATATTTAAGTCTATCAGTATTTTGGCTTTAGTAGTCACCTTAATTACTGGTTAGACTTCTATGCCTCAAATCATGTTTCTGTCATTTGACTGCTGTAGCAATAGCTTACCATTGACACTTAATCTCTTTCTGCCTTATATCAGTACTTGAATATCTCAGTAATTCTGGGTGTTTCAAAGCATGTTCAAGATGTACCCAGTATTTACCCATGTAAACTGAAAACTTCTGCAAGCTCAAGGCTCTGCATCTTTGAGCAGAGTGAAGGGACAAAGAGTCAGTTGGCTCTCCCATTGATTCATTATCTACAAATAAAGAACACATTTGTTATATATAGTTTCTTAGGGAAGGTATTATGTACCAGTCTTTTATGGCAACAATTATAATGCAGAGATCTGCAAGTCACAGTTTGTATCTTCTTTTCAGTAAACAGGACACAGCGTATCACCGGTCCTATGGTCACTCTTTTTGGTCCAAGCTTCCAACTAACTGAGATTTGGATTTGGCAGGTATAGCATCCCTGAGTGATTGCTTTCGCAGTGCATGGAGCTTTTGCATTCAAGGGAATGTTACCATGGAGAAAGTCCTCTATCCACTGATATGATCAGTATGATTCTGGAAAGATTAAATAGGCCACCACTGTGTAATTCCATTGTTTATTTATGTACCTCTGAGAATGGTTTCAGAATGACTGTTATCACTGAAGGGTGCATATCCAGAGAAGCTGTCTAATGAGAGGTAAGTTTTGAATAACTATTTACAGATGATCTAATCCAGAATCCTCCAGAATTAGTTTTTTATGATTTATTTTGAATTTATTTGCCCTATGAAAGTTTTCTGTCAATCCCCAAATAGACTATGCATCAGGAACTGGGCTAGGTGCTCCATGACTTCAAGGAGCTTGTAGGTTATGGCAAGGATGGGATGAGTGAACAGAATGTAATTCAGTGCCTTCCAATGGTATGAAAGAGGGAAGAGGGAAACACTGAGTACCTAACTCACGTTCAGTTTGCCTCCATTAATTAGCAGATGGCAGATTAGTGGAGGTGACAGCAAGTCTGGTGTGATAAGGTGACTGCAAACAGTTTAGTCCAGTGGGTGGTTGCTGGGGAGAGAGTGAAGGATGTGTGGCTACAGGGGCTGAATAGGGCTTGAAAGTAGGATTCTATATACTTAATGTACAAAGGGGTTTGAACTCTGTTTAAGCATACAGAAAACCATGGAAGGTTCTAAGAGGAGGAGCACTATCCAATGTGCCCCTTAGAAAGTTCACTCTTTATCCATTCATCTGTTTCCACAGTTTGGTAAATGGGAACTAGGGTAATCCAGGGAGGGAAACAAAACAACAGAGACTTTGGACACAGAAACAAACTAAGGGACTTGGAGGGAGGGGGTTAGAGGGATGGGAGAGCCTGGTGGTGGGTACTGGGGACACCTAAAGCGTGGAGCACTGGGTGTGGGGAATGGGGAATGAATCTTGGAACACTGGGGAAAAAAATTAAGTAACAATTAAAAAAAAAAACTGACCTCAGATTTTACATTTTATATATATATATATATATATATATATATATATATATATATATATATATAAAAGAAAGTTCACTCTTCAGTAAAGAGGTGGAGGAATTTTGAATGATTAGAACAAAGAAAACAAACTAGGAGGCCAAGAGACCTAATTTTTTTTAAATATTTTATTTATTTGACAGAGAGAAACACAGCCGGAGAGGGAACACAAGCAGAGGGAGTGAGAGAGGGAGAAGCAGGCTTCCCGCCGAGCAGGCAGCCCGATGTGGGACTCGATCCCGGGTCTCCGGGACCATGACCTGAGCTGAAGGCAGTCGCTTAACCAACTGAGCCACCCAGGTGCCCCAAGAGACCTATTTTGATAGGGCCTACTTAAAGAAGCTCAGTGGTGGTGGTAACTTAAAAAGTGAAGTGGTGGCCAAGACAATGGAGGGAAATTAGAACCCAAGCTGAATATGTAGATTGGTGGTGCCATTCAACAAGCCTGGAGACAATAGGAAAGCTCATTAAAACAGTTTGGGAGACTCAAAAATTTAAATTACTGGTAGGACAACTGAAGAAGGCACCATCCTCTGTATGTCAGCTTCACATTCCTTAATCCTGTTAAAAGTCCAGTTAGGAGGAAAAAATGGTATCTGTTTTTTACAGGCTTTCATATTTTCAACTGCAACCCACATGCAAAAAAATGATATTTTACATCATTATATGCATGTACACAGAAATGTCAACAAAATACCTACAAACAGCAATTATCCTCATCACATTCAAAGTGTTCTGATGTTTTCTGTCCTGCTGCCATTTTTACTGTCTCTTCCTGGAGGGTACACAACATGGTCATGGACACAGAAGTTCAACTTGAGGGGCACATGGGTGCCTCAGTAAGTTGAACATCCAACTCTTGGTTTTGGCTCAGGTCATGATCTTGGGGTCCTGGGACAGAGCCCCATGTCAGACTACATGCCCAGTGGGGACTCTCCTTGGGATTCACTCCTGTCCCTCCCCCCATTCACGTTAACACAAGTACTTCTTTCTCTTTAAAAAAAAAAAATTGGGCGCCTGGGTGGCTCAGTGGGTTAAAGCCTCTGCCTTCGGCTCAGGTCATGATCTCAGGGTCCTGGGATCAAGGCTCAGGGTCCTGGGATCAAGGCCCACGTCGGGCTCTCTGCTTGGCAGGGAGCCTGCTTCCTCCTCTCTCTCTGCCTGCCTCTCTGCCCACGTGTGATCTCTCTCTGTCAATGAATAAATAAAATCTTTTTTAAAAAATTAAATAAATAATAAATTCTTTTTTAAAATGTTCAATTTGAGTAATAAGGAGTGCTCTGAGCACATTTTCTTCCTTTGAACTCAAGAGCTTATGTAGGAAAATAAACTGGAGATAGACCTGGGCTTCGAAATCACACTGAGTCCTGCCCTAGAATCACAATTTACCATCTACTATCCCTCTGGTAATGGTAATGCTACCAGCTATCATTTAATAGGTATTTTCTCCATACCAGGAATACCAGTGTACTAATTTATACACACATAGACACACATACACCACCACCAAAAACCAAAACCAAAATTGAACCCAAACAAAAAAACACTGAAGTAAGGGCAAAAAAACAATAATACCAAATTAGAGAATTGTTGTCCTGATTAATGGAAGAAGCCCTAGTGTAGGATCTGGAATATAGTAGTTCAAAACTGAATTATATATTATATATATAATATATTTACATTATATATTATATATTATACATTTACAGTATGTATATATATATATACACATATATATGTATTTATATATAAAATGTAAAGCATTTATTAAAACTTATTAGGTACCTTGATGGCTCAGTCAGTTGAGCATGGGACTCTTGATACTGGCTCTGGTTATGATCTTAGGGTCATGAAATCCAGACCCTGGTGGGCTCCGCACTCTGCCAGGAATCTGCTTGAGATTCTCCCTCTCCTTCCTCTGCCCCACCCCACACAGCACGCTCTCTCGCTCTCTCTCTCAAATAAATAAATCTTTTTAAGAAAACCTTATTAAACAGAAACTTATTTTATAGTTTCAAATATAAAAAGAATATACACACCCACACAGATGCATGATTATTATTATTATTATTTTTTACAAAACAGACCATTTTTATTCCCAACTGGAGTGGCAGAGTGGAGACACCCCCAGGTCAGTCCAAAAGCAGAGATACTGGGGGCAGCAGATAGCACTGGACTCAGCACTTGTTCTCACCCAGCCCAGCATAAGGGTTTTAGGCAGCCTGCAAGACCCTGGAGGTGATGTTGAGATGTCTTCATCCCTTCCTCTTCATCTGCAGCCTAGTCCTCCTCTCCCTCCTCACCAGAGCTGCTCAGCTCTTTCTTTTCTTCCTCCTCCTCATCACGTGGGGGCCCTGCTCTGCCCTGTCCTGCAAACCCACCAGCTGTGTGGTCTGCACATGGGATTCCCAGGTGCCTTTCTGTTCACTGTAGCTGGGGGGGTGAAAAATGAAAAAACATAAACTGATGTGCTCAGCAATCAGCTTAAGAAATAAAATCTTAGCAATATCTTTGAAGCACACTGTGTGTATTACTCCCCATCTCATTGCCCTTCTTTCTCTTCAGAAGTAATTGCCATCCTTAATTTTATGTTCATTTTGCCCTTACTTTGCTACATTGTTTTCCCACATTCATATGAATCTTTAAAAATATATTGCTTCTTTTTGCATAATTTTGAGGTTACATATGTGGAATCACTCTGTGCATATCTATTCTGTGACTTGGTTTTTTTCCCTCTATTGAGTTTGTGATACTCATTGAAGACAATGTGTATAACAGGAGCTCATCCACATTTACTGTTTGATACCCCACACTTTATTTACACATTCTGCAGTTGATACATGTGTGAGTTATTTCCACTGTTAGTTTTTATATTACAAATAATATTCGTAACAGCAATCTTGCACATGTTTCCTGGTACACATATGTATGAGTTTCTAGTGTTGCCAAATCAAATAGTGGATATCTAATTAAGTTTGCATTTTAGAGAAACGAGTAAATTTTTTAGCATAAGCATGTCCCCATGCAAAATTGGGACATACTAATACTAAAATTAATTGGTTGTGTCTCTGGAATTAAATTTAACTAGGTGTCCTGTATTTTTGCTTTCTAAATCTAGCAACTATAGTTTCTTATACCTAGGAGTTGAATTGCTAGGCTACAGGGAATGTACAACTTCAACCATTAGGGTGCTGTCAAATGTTTTCTAAAATAGGTGAAACAATTTGTCATACATGACACCACCAGGAGATTGAGTTCTTATTGCTTTATATCCTCACTGCTATGGGCAGAATCTCATCCCCAAAATTCATATATTGAAACCCCCTAACTTCCAATATAACTGTGTTTGCAGAAAGCTCCTTTAAGAAAGTATCTAAGCTTACATGACATAATGAGGGTGGGGCCCTATCAAATATGACTGATGTTCTTATTCAAAGAGGAAGACATGTCAGAGCTCTCTCTATATATATATATATAAAAGAAAAAGCACATGAGGACACAGTGAAAAGTTGGCCATCTGAAAACTGGGAAGAGATGACAAGTTGTACTTTTTCATTTAGTTCAAAAAATTTTTCAATTTCTCTTGAGATTTCTTTTTTGACCCTTATGTTATGTAGAAGTGTGCTATCTGATCTCCCCAAGTATTTTGGGATTTTCCATTTATTTTTATATTACTGATTTCTAGTTTCACATCACTGAGATCTAAAAGCAGATACTGTATGATTTCTATTCTTTTAAATTTATGAAGTTGTATTTTATGGCCCAGAATATGGTTTATCTTGGTCAATGCTCCAGGTGAGTTTGGGAAGAGTGTGTATTCTGCCATTGAACAAAGAACCCTGTAGATGTCCATTATAACCAGTTGACTGACAGCACTATTGAATTCAACTAATTCCCTACTGATTTTCTGCTTGTTAGACCTGTCCATTTCTGATAAAGGGGTATTAAAATCTCCAACTATAATAGTAGATTTATCTATCTCTCCTTACAGTCATATCAGTTTTTGCCTCACATATTTTGATGCTCTGTTGTTAGGTGCATACACAGTAAGAACTGTTACATTTTTGTGGACCCTTTAATCATTATGTAATGTTCTTCTTTACTCCTGATAACTTTCTTTTTTCTTGATTCCTGCCCTGTCTGAAGTTAATAAGGCTGTTCCCATTTTCTTTTGATTAGTGTTAGCATGGCATACCTTTCCCCATCCCTTTACTTTTATCTATATGTGTCTTTATAGTTAAGATTACTTTCTCGTATACAGTATATAGTTGGCTCGCTTTTTAAAAATGTTTTACTTTATTTTTTCAGTGTTCCAAGATTCACTGTTTATGCCCCACACCCAGTGCTCCATGCAATACCTGCCCTCAATACCCACCACCAGGCTCACCCATCCCCCACCCCCTCCCTTCCAAAACCCTGTTTGTTTCTAAGTCCCAAATATCTCATGTTTCATCTCCCTCCCTGATTTACCCCAGTTCACATTTCCTTTCCTTCTCCTACTGTGCTCCATGTTACTCCTTAAGCTCCACAAGTAAGTGAAGCCATATGATATTTTACTTTCTCTGCTTGGTTTATTTCACTCAGCATAATCTCCTCCAATCCAGTCCATGTTGCTATAAAAGCTGGGTATTCATCCTTCCTGAGGGAGGTGTAATATTCCATTGTATATATGGACCATATCTTTATCCATTCATCTGTTGAAGGGCACTTTGGCTCTTTCCACAGTTTGGCGATTGTGACCATTGCTGCTATGAACATTGGAGTTGCCTCGCTTTTTATCCACGTTGACAATCTCTGTCTTTTTATTGGTGTATTTAGACAACTGACTTTCAAAGTGACTACTCACACAGTTAGATTAATATCTGCCATATTTGTTACTGTTTTGTAGTTGTTGCTCTTATTCTTTGTTCCTATTTTTGTCTTCACACCTTTTCTTTTTTGGTTTTAATTAAACATTTTATGACACTATTTTCTCTCTTTTCTTACCAGATAAATGATACTTTTTTAAAAAATCTTCATAGAGTTTACCCTTGAACTTGTAGCTAATCTAAGTCCACTTTCAAGTAACACTCCATCACTTCACTAGGGGTGCAAATGCCCTTTTTAAAAAAGATTTATTTGAGAGGGAGAGAAAGAGCATGCACGAGCATGTGCAAGCGGGAAGAGGGGCAGAAGTCGAGAATCACCAAGTGGACGCTGAGTGCAGAGTCCTATGCTGAGCTTGACTGAACCACGCTGAGGTCTTGACCTGAGCCAAAACCAAGAATTAGACACTAAACCGACTGAGACGCCCATGTGCCCTACAAGTACCTTTTAAAAACAAAATATTCTTAATTCCTCCCCCTTGTCCTTTGTTATCATCTATATACATGTATAGTCCAATATATTGTTGCTATTATTATTTTGAACAAATTGTTGTTAGATTACTTAGGAACAAGAAAAGTAAGTTTTTATTTTACCTTCACTTATTCCCTCTCAGATGCTCTTTCTTTCTTTGTGTAGACCTTTTAGCAAATCATGTTATTTTCCTTCTCTCTGAAGAACTTCTTTTAACATTTCTTACAAAGCAGACCTGTTTTTTAACAGATTGCCTCAATTGTTGTGTGATAAAGTCTTTATTTCTCCTTCACTTTTGAGGGATAATTCTGCAATGTACAAAATTTTAGGTTGGTAGGGTTTTTTCCTCAACATTTTAAATATTTTCACCCTCTTCTTATTTCCATGTTTGCTGAGGATAAGTTAGATGTAACTCTTATCTTTGTTCCTCAATACCTAAGGTGTTTCTTTCTCCTTTTCTTTCAAGACTTTTTTTCTTTATCTCTGATTTTTTGGAAGTTTGAATATAATATGTCTAGGTGTCTTTTTGGACATTTATCCTGTTGGTGTTCTCTGACCTTCTTTGTTCTGTAGTTTGGTGTCTAGCCATTAATTTGGGGAAATTTTCAGTCATTATTGAGAAAAGATGGAACTATATTATTCCTTTCTTTCTTCCTTTACTTTATAGTATTCAAAAATGCATATATTACACCTTTTATATTTGTCTCCACAGTTCTTGGATATTCTGCTCCTTTTTTTTTTCAATCTCTATTCTCCTTGCTTTTCAGTTTTGGAAGTTCTCTTGATATATCTCAACCCTAGAGAGCATTTCCTCAGCTGTGTCTAGTCTATCAATAAGCCCATCATAGCCCTTATTCATTTCTATTACAGTGTTTTTTATATCTAGCATTTCTTTTTTGTATGCTTTTTAAAAATTTCCATCTTTCTGCTTACATTATTACTCTTCTATTCTTGTATTTTGTCTACTTTTTCCATTAGAGCCCTTAGCATATTAATCATAGTTATTTTAAACCTACATTCTGACAATTTCAGCATCACTGCCATATCTGAGTCTTGTTCTATATGTTTGCTCTGTCTCTTCAAACTGTGTTTTGCCTTTTTCTATGTCTTGTAGCTTTTTGCTGAAAAGCAGACATGGTGTACTTCAGCAAATATACTTTTAGTTATGTGATGGTAACAGTTCTGGAGAGGTAAGTGTTATATAGTCCTATGACTGGGTCTTGGTCTTTTAGTCTGCCTTTGTCTGTCAACTGTGAACTTCATAAATGCTTCTCAGTTTTTTATCCCCCTTAAGAGTAACAGGATGGCTAGAGTGGGCTGGGTTTGGATATTTCCCTTCCTCCACATGGAAGGTTAGAGGAGCTCAAGATCAATATTTTCCTTCTCTGAGTAGGTTAGACACTGATAAAACCCCAATAGATTACACTCTGGGAAAACAGTTTCTCTTGAGGGAAGGCCTTGTTAAGGAGAACAGAATGCTCTTGAGTATTTCAAAAGGGTTACATTTTCCCTCCCCTTGCCTGAAGCACAGGGGGATTTTTCTCCTTTATTCACTGAGAGGAACTATTAGAGGTTCTAGAGGTAAAACACACAAAAGTGTGAGTCCCTCCTTATTTCTGGGCCCCCCTTGACTTTTGAACCCTCACACTTGTCCTCTCACAGCCTCTAGCAATTTGTCAGTTACTCTTCAGACTTTCCTAGCCTGATACTTGCTGCTGTGAAAATGTCTGCTTGTGGGCTTCTATTCTGGTAAGTTGTGATTCTCTGTCTTCACCTGGCTGTCTCTCCAGTTTTGGGGACAGCAGTTTTCCAGGTAACCTCAATTTTCTGATGGACCTAAGAAGAATTGATGTCTCAATTTTAGTTGTTTTTAGTCTGAAATAATGATTTCTAAGTTCCTTACATACCAGACTGAAAACTGGAAGTCCAGACATCTTTTACAGCTGTTAGTTCTATAAATTTATCTATAGGCTTTACTAGGGTTTTCTATGGACGTAATCATACTGTCTGTTAATATAACCAGTTTTGTTTTTCTTCCACAATTATTCATTTCTTTTTCTTGTTTTGCTGTACTAAGACCTTGAGTACACTATTGAAGAGAAGCAGTGATATTGGGTATGGTTGTCTTTTTTTATAATGCTTCACCATTGACAAGAATGTTTACATTCTATTACAATTTTACTAAGAAGTTTTTTTATATGAATAAATGTATAATTTATTAAATGTTTGTTCTGTATGTTTTGAGATTTCATATGATTTTTCTCCTTTAATCTGGTAATGTGATAAATGATAGTTAAAGATTTTCCAATGTTAACCCCTCCTTGAATTCCAACTTGGTTGAGGTACAATCTTTTTTAAACATCACTGAGTTTGTTATTATCAAATTTAGGATTTTTGCATCTTTAAGCATGAGTGAAATTTTACTATATATTTTTTTATTCTACTGTCCTGTTCAGGCTAATGTTTCAAGATAATACACTGTCCCTTAGAATGATTAGGGAAGTATGTAGTTATTTATGTTTTGGTAACAAATGACTCCAGAATTGAAATGACTTAAATATGAAATATTTACTTCTTCCCAGGGTCTGCAGATCAGCTTCAGCAAAGATGCACTAAGCTGTGCTCAGTTGAGTTCTAGATGTCTTCTCACTCCAGGACTATGCTGAAGAGCAGCCATTCCTTGAGACTCATCCTCACACATCCAAGCCCAAAGCCAGTGAGAAAGCTACCTAAAATCTACAACAGGGAGTATTTCTTTTTACTGTGTTACAGAAAACCTTATAAGCAATTGAAATAATCTGTTTCTTGAATGTATGTGGTGCTGCTTCATTAAAGCATCTGAACCTCGTGTTTTCTTTATAAAGGAATTTTAACTATTAATTTATTTAATGGCTATGTGTATTTTCAGATTTTATATTTCTTCTTGAATGTCTTAAGTTATATTTCTCTAGAAATATATTTCATTTAGCTTTGCAAATGTATTGGAATAAGATTTTTTAATGTTATTTAATTGATTTTTAAACCTCTACTGGATTCACACCAATATATACTTTGTTATTTTTAATGTGCTACTTGTCTTTTTCTAGTGCTCCATATCACCATAGATTTATCTTTTTTAATAATTAAAAAACATTTTTATTATATTGATCTTTTTTATATTTATTTTTCTTTTCAGTGAATTTTTAATCCCATTTTCTTTTTTTATCACATTTTCTAAAAACACTTGAAAGTTATCCTATATATGATGAGAAGCACTTATTTGACCTCCATTCTTTCTGTATAAAAACTCGTGCCCAATTGTAGACTAGTATCCTTTTATAGTTATGTCAGGGGTTGGAAAAGTTGTTGGTAGATTGAATGCAAACATTTACAGTGCAAATTATGCAGTATAATCATCATCCATGCAGCCTGTAATAATCTTGACAAATTTAGATAAGTTCTTAAACTATTTAAAAAATACAAAATAGCTTTTTCTGAAATAACTATGTACATGTACAGAGATTCTATTTTTGTTTGGAACTTAAGAATAACCATACATATTATAACATACACACAGGTATGCTTCTTTTGTTATAGTAAATGTCACTTCTCTTTATCAGTGCTACACAGTATGACAAAAGCATGAGGCAAAATATTTATGAAAAGTAGGTGTTTGAGAGTAATTATTTAAATGAATATTTTAAGATTTATATTTTAGAGAGCGTGGGGGGGAGAGGCAGAGGGAGATGGAGAGAGAATCTCAAGCAGGCTCCCTGCTGTGCATAGAGTCCAACACAGGGCTCAATCTCATAACCCTGAGATCACGACCTGAGCCAAATCAAGAGCTGGACAGGTAACTGACTCAACCACCCAGGCGCCCCTTGAAATTTTTAAAACACATCATCGGGGTGCCTGGGTGGCTCAGTTGGTTAAGCAACTGCCTTCAGCTCAGGTCATGATCCCGGAGACCTGGGATCGAGTCCCACATCGGGCTCCCTGCTCGGCGGGAGGCCTGCTTCTCCCTCTCTCACTCCCCCTGCTTGTGTTCCCTCTCTGGCTGTGTTTCTCTCTGTCAAATAAATAAAGCCTTTTTTTTAAAAAAACACATCATCATCTATATTGACAGTGGTTGTGTATCAAGGAGACCATTATAAATCATACAGCTATAACTAAAAAAAAATTTTGAACATTACATTATCTTAAGGTTCTCTGTTCATTCATATATTCATAAATTTTTAGATGTCATACTTTAAATCATGGCTCACTAGATTTTTTTTTCTTTTTTCCTTATATAGACTCTCTCAAGCCACGTGCTGTCTATTCTAGTTTGTTCTCATTTTTTTAGATTAAATACTTCACTGAAGGATCTCTTTCTTATTTGAGTTCACCAAAGTATACAGTAACTTCAATTGTATTTTTGAGATTAATAAAATATAGAAAAAAGAGAGGAATACAAATAAACAGAAGTGTAACAACAGGTAATTTTCTTACCTTGTGCACAAGACAACATTATTTCTTTTGTTTTTTCAGGAACAGTAGGAAATACAGAACATGTTATTATATTTCATATACTATTTCCAATATATAAAGTATAATAAGTAAAATTACTCTATATCTCTCAGCAGGATATACTTTATTACTAAAATATTATTATAATCATCAATGGATTCATTAAGGAATGTCCAACATGTAAATGAACCAGGGAAGATAGTTTATGTTTTATTCTATAAAATACTTTTCAAAATTCATAGGAAATTTTTCTATTTCTGCAACACATTGAAATTTACAAAATGGGGTGCCTGGGTGGCTCAGTGGGTTAAAGCCTCTGCCTTCGGCTCAGGTCATGATCTCAGGGTCCTGGGATAGAGGCCCGCATCGGGCTCCCTGCTCAGCAGGGAGCCTGCTTCTTCCTCTCTCTCTGCCTACTTGTGATCTCTCTCTCTCTGTCAAATAAATAAATAAAATCTTTAAAAAGAAAAGAAATAAAGAAAATTACAAAATAGAGGTATACAAAGTCATTTGATAAGAATGCTGAGAAAAATTTTACTACTAAATTAACACTCATCAGAAAGGCAAAATAAAATTGAGGCAACAAATGTAGACATATTAATTTAAGGTCCCTGAAAATTTTCTTGTTTTACTCAAGATGAACATATAAAACATAATAATTAAACTCCTAGGAATGCAACTCTTCTTCTTTTTTAGTCTTTTTAAAAGATAATTGTTGAAACAAAAAATAACACCAATGTCATTATTATACCAGCTCACAGGTCAACCAGTAGCCATGTCCCCTTAGTGACCTACATATTTAATATCAGAGCTTTAAAATACATAAAGCAGAACTGAAATAAGAAATAGATGAACTCATGATTATAGTCAGAGATTTTAACATCCCCCCTCTCCATAACAGAAAAACCAAGTAAGGTTATATCAGAAAGGATTGAACAGATTTAAACAAAGGAAGGCAAGAGGAGATTGGAAATGTTTTATTAAGTTAGAGAGCCAGGATCTTGTAGGAAAAGGAGAGGGAATCAACAGAGGGAGAGAAGAACAATGCAACAATGTAAGCATGAATCTGGTCAATGAGTGAAGACTCCTGCAAATGCTGGAAGGGATGGGAGTAAATGCAAGGATGATGACTTAGTCAAGGCACAATACAGACACAGATAAAAGGGAGAATAAAGATTAAGAAGCTTTTGATTTGAGGGTGAAATTGAAGAAGCTTGTATGTCCTTCTGCCTTCCTATACTTGGGTTGCTTAATACCACTACAGATACCATGTGGTCCTGCAGTTGGATTCCAGTATAGATTTATGGTGTCCAGTCATTACTGTAGATGTTTGCAAGGCTCCCTCTATTCTATTTCCTCAATCATCCCCTCCCTTCCTCATGCTAAATAGTCCCCCTGGAAATTATATACATATTAATGACTCTAATTCTAATCTTGGTACTCATGGCTCCTAAATTGACAGCTAGCCCAAATGACTTGCCCTTTCCAGATCGTTATGTCCAATGTTGATGCCTTCTACTCTGCTCTACCTGGAAAACTCCCCAGATCAACAGGTTCAGAAGCATATCTATGGTTTACATTAACTGTCATATGGCACACAAACATCCACTTACTGAAGCCAGAAACTTGAGGGTCATCCTAAATTTGTCCTTTCCCTTACTGTATATTGAATCAGTCATCAATTGCTATCAGAACATCCTCTTTTATCACCCCTGCCACTGTGATTTTCCTACTGCTAACATATTATGGGATCTTGTCAGTTTTCTCTTAGAGAAGAACAAGAACTTCCTAACCAACAAAATGAAAAGGGAGAAAATATTTACAAGTCATATATCTGATATGGGGTAAATATCCAAAATATATTTAAAGATTAATATAACTCAATAGCAAAAAAATAAATAATCTGATTTAAAAATGGGCAGAATATCTAAATAGAAAATTTTTTCCCAAAAAAAGTCATGCAGTAATCAATAGGTACATAAAAAGGTGCTCAACAGCATTAATCATCTGGGCTATGCCAATCAAAACCATTCCCTGCCTCACTATTCCTGAAAATTCCTATTCATCCTTTAGATCTCTCCTCAAAAACCTTCCCCATAAAGCTTTCTAAGATTCTGCCACTCAGTCTTAAGTGCTCCTTCTCCTATATACCTATGTGCACTTTGATTTTCATAAGATTAGGTGCGAAAGAATTTGATACAAGTAAAATCATGATAAATCAGAGCATGACTTCACATCAATAAGATTTTACAAAGATTCCCAAAGTAAGAAGGTGGGAGTATAAAGGAAATTTCAGAGGAAAGGGAGTTTAGATACTGGTTGAACTCTGTGCCATTTGGACTGAGCTCTGGGAGAGAAGAAAGGGTAGGAGACAGCAAGTGATAATACAATGCCCAGATTGATTGTACAGTCTGAGAGTAGAGATCAGAGCCTCTCTTCCTGAGCAGACCCTCAGGGATGAATGGAACAATAGGAGAAAAATGGTAACTGCATGTATCTCAGCAGACAGGGCTGCTCAGGATGGAACAGAAATAAGATGATGACATCATTGGCCTGAGAGGTACACATAGATAGGGTATCAGTCATACAGTGGATTTTCAGGGTCTTGTGGCAGAAAAATTGATTTCTGTGCATCAAAAAAGGGTTGCAGAAGTGGCAAGCAGAGCTGCCAGAACTAGGTCTCTCACTCACTGGAACCAGCAATAATGCATCATGATTCCCATGGGCAAATGTCATTGAGTCAGTTAAGATTTATCCTTGGAGTTGCTTAGGTGTCCAACATTTTTCCTCATCTCCAGCTTCAAAGGTAAATTGTAACTGATAGCTGGTCCTGGTAGCCATGCCAAGTCATGATGATTTTACTGGGGGTTCTAGAAAAATCTTTGTCCACTCCACAGAAGAAGGCCCTGAAAGATACAGTCTCTTTCTGTCTCTGAGCATTGCTGTCTCTTAATATCTCTGCAACTACTCCAGCCATTTTACAGTCATAAGGCAAGAACACCTGAGAGCAAAGTTAACAGAAGGAGGCAGAGAAAGAGATGAAGAACCAAGGTCCTTCATGATGTTGAGCCACTATAACAGTTCTGAAATCCAACCTCAAATTAGATGAGGTAATATATTTTTCTTTATTATTTAAACAACATTGGGTCAGGATTTTCTGTTACTTGAAATCAAAAGCATTCGAATTATATAATTATATGACCTAAATTTGCCCTCTGAAAACCAGCACGATCCTCCTCCTTTGCTCATTTGCAAGAGTTTCATTATCAATTGTATGCTATTTTGTGTTGAAATGGTTCAATAAAATATCAAATAAATGGGAAGAAGGGAGGCCAAGATGGAGTACATAGTACCTGTTGTATAAAAACACTCAGCTGAGGGTTGTGCAGGCAGCCTACATGGGTTGAGAGATCTTATAGGGTATGGAACTGAGACTCAGTTCTTGGGGAGTAGAGTTCAGTCTGCACTGCTAGTTGTCATTGTCACGAGAGCGGTTGGCATGTGGGGGGTTATACATGAATGTTTTCTTAGGAAGTTATCTCAGGGAGAGAGAGTATGCATTCAATTAACCAATAATTTTAGGTAACTACAAAATTAATCCCTGCTGCATTGTTGGCATTAAATGGGATCCCTACTCAGTGTACTTTCATGATCTTTGCTCTCCAGAGATTAGAAGCCTAAAGAACAGAAAATAAAGCAGACAGTGGGAGTCACACAGGCTGGTGGGAGTAAGAATCTAAGAGAGGGAAGGAGGGAGGTTTGGAGGAAGGGGAAGGAAGATTAAAATGCAAAGTACCTAAGGGGGCACTGATTGCTATTTAGCTCTGTCTAGTCATGAAACCTGGTTGAGGAGGGCAGCAAGTAAGGGTGGAATGGTGTGACAGTCTGAAATCCGTAGGAGAGGTGAGTAGATGTAATAGCAGTCAAGAAGTGGCAGAGATGGTGGGCCAAAAGAGAGATCTGAGAGTCTAATGTTGAAGAGACAGACATAGAGGGGAAGGGCTAAGATGTAACTAAGGGGCCTGAGTGGGCATGGAGGATGGGGGACAGTGAAGGATGGGGGAAAGATACTGTGAGAACCACATGCTGGCTTATTATCCTGTCATCTTATGGATGGAAAGAGAAAGGCCATTTCAGAAAATAGCATAATCTTTCATTATTGGCCAAAGATTCCACATGCAGAGATAAAAAAAATTGCATTATTGAAAGTATTTAGCATAACACTAATCATCTCTTTTTACTTTGAAAACATAAAGAGATACTGTCCATATTTTATTAAGATGCTTGCATTAATCTGCTTCAAAATGCAGTCACCATACAAACTGGCTTACTGAGCTATTTCTGGCGGAAAACAATGGACTTGTAAAGGCCATTTGATTACCTAGACCTAGCTGGCAATATTCTTTTACAAATTTCCTTTGAAATGCCTGATATTTTATGACAACTTTCTGCACTGCTTACCAAGAAAGGATAAGAGGAAACAAAAAAATTTTAATCTGTCTCTTGTTTAATTGCTTCCTTCACTGTGATGACTAGTTTCTTTTTGCCTTTGTTTTTCCCTTTTGTTTATTTTTGTTTACTACCTTGCAGGGTGTTACCCAAGCAGAACCTTTAGATCCCAGAGAAGCTGCAGCTTCACCCCCAAATACAGACTTTGCAGCCTCCTGAACATCATCAGACCCTTCCATTGAAGACTCAGAATGAGAGCATTGGACCACATGTCCTGGATGTTCTCTAACAACTAGTTAGACCTGAGGTCTTTGTTTCAATAGTTTTCTTTGAGAGCTAAGACTAGTATATGAAAATGGAATGATGAAAGAACTTGGACTTTAAGATTCAATGGATCCTGTATTTTTTCCTAATTGTGACTTCTACAGAAATGTAACCTTCCTATGCCTCAATTACCCATCTGTAAAAGGGGGGGATGACAATAATGTTCATCTTCCACATGTCTTATGACAATTAGGTAAAATAATATATCTGATTAAAATAGACATTCAATGATTAGTATCCTCCTCTAATTTTCTTCAAACAGGTGGATTCGATTTTTTGAAGTAATAAAAAGACTTCATTTGGATTTGGGTCTTTTGTTCCATTTTGTTTATGCTTCTATGGATCATGGGAAATGCAAAATTTGTTCCCAACCAAGTTCTCTTCCTAGCCGTCATGTCTGATTTAGACTTTTGTCATCCAACTTTCCTTTAAATTATCTTTCTTCTCTTCAAATAAGTCATTAGTTCCCCTTTTCTAATGCACTTTGCAATTGGCATTGCTTCAAATATGCTACTCTCATTAATATTAAACTCACAAATGAAAATAATTTTCTCTCATTCCTAAATTTTTAAAGTACAGTATGGATGATGTGGGTCTCTTTGAAAAGTTTTCCATAAAATGCTGCTGATGTTTTCTTTCTCTTTAGTCTCCTTCCATTAGCAGCAGGGGCATTCCAACTTGTGTCACCAATCATTACCATTGAGAGACAACTGCTGCATCTTACAGTGGGGAAAAGCACTGAAATGGGAGTCAAGAGACTGGGGTTTAGCCCCAGCTCTGCTACCAACCAGCTGGGAGAAGCTGAACTAGCTCACTAAATATTCTGCTGTATTAAGTGATTAGAAAACAATTGGTCTTCCCAGTAGTCTTGAACACAACATTAACTTTCTGTTAATTAAGGAAAAAAAAAAAAAGAAGAGTGTTTCATACCAGATTAAACAGAATAAAATTTTTCTCAACTGCAGAACTTCTCAGGGCCTTTGGTATACTAATGAATATGATGACTCTTTAGAAAAATGTATGCTCTGGATTTCCCAAATTTTTTAATCAGTAAGTACTATGTCATGATATTACTACTAAGAAAATGGAAGACAATTTAGGAAATTCTGCATGGAATAATTTCTAAAGTCTCTTTCTCTTCAATAATGCTGACTATTGATTGATTGATGTTTAGATAACATTGAATTCATTCTTGCTATGTACCAGACAATATGGTAACACTGGAGCACTGGTCATACTGAGAAGAAAGATATATTTTCTTCCTACAAAGATTTAGTGATCTAGTTATGGAGAATATGATACCAGAGTTATTCAAATCCAAATCATTTTTTTAAGATTTTATTTATTTATTTGACAGAAAGAAACAGCCAGAGAGGGAACACAAGCAGGGGGAGTGGGAGAGAGAGAAGCAGGCTTCCCACCGAGCAGGGAGCCTGATGCGGGGCTGGATCCCAGGACTCCAAGATCATGAAGGCAAACGCTTAATGACTGAGTCACCCTGACATCCCCCAAATCATTTCTTAATTTTATTCATATCCCTGCCTCACACCCATCCTCAAAGATAGGTGAAACTAGGCATGTGTAGAATGAGGGTCAATCAAGCCTCTTTGGTGAGAGCAGGTTGTTTATGCCAGCAAAGGAAACCCTTCTGCTCATTCTCACTGTTCTCCTAGGAGAGATACTCAACCACTATCGCTCATTTTAGTGACCTGTAAAGGGAGGGACTGTTGCAAGGGATATTCTCCTACATAAAGAAATCTCACAAACAAAAGAAAAATACAAATACCTCATTAAGGAGAATAAATAGAGAAAGGAAACATGAACTAAAAATCCACAAAAATAAAATAAGCCTTAAAATGAGGTGAAATATAGCATATTATAGTATAATATAGTGTGATATGATATGATATGATATATGATATGACACACACATATACACCAAGCACCATGCTGGGCACTAGAAATGAAAAATGACTGGATTTAAAGGAAGACAAAAATGACTGATAGATTTAAGGGAAAGAAAGAAAACGAAGAAAAATAACTAATAGACTTACGGGAAAACAGACACATAGACAAGCAATTATAAAACACTACAGTAATGCTAAGAGAGAAAGCTCCAAGTGTCCTCCTAGAGCACAGGGGAGAAGTTATCTCTCTCTGGACAATGCCCATAAAGGCATCCCCAGAAGAAGGAGTGTTTTAGCTGAGTCTTGAAGAACCCAGATTGACAAATGAGGGGGGAAAAAAATCTAAGCCAAGTATTCATTCATTTCTTTGGTATTATCTAAAAATATTATGACCCAATAGACCCCAAAACTTGCAAAACTGAATGATTTTCTCTTCCAAGTAGAAATAAAGGTTATCTTTATACTTTTTGACCTTATTCCTAAAGCTTTCCTTTGGATATTTACTTTGTTTATATACCATTAGTCCCTTAATGCACAGCTACTTGAACTCTGAGACAAGGAGTTGGCTGTAGGTAGTTTTTCAGAGATTATTCTAGGAAATGGGAGTGAAGAAATAGAAAAGTAAAACAGGCATATTTATTTCCTCTTGCTTCTGGAACCAGTTACCACAAACTTAAAGGCTTAACACAATACCAATTTATTCTTTTAGAGTTTTGTAGATTAGTAGTCCAACAGAGGTTTCAAGGGGCTAAAATCATGGTGTCAGTAGCCTGCATTCATTTCTGGAGCTCTAGGGGCAAATGTATTTCTTTACCTTTTTCAACTTCTAGAGGCCTGCCTGTATTCCTTGGCTCATGAATTCTTCCGCCATATTCAAAGCCAAAAACTTTGCCTCTCTAGGTCCACTCTTCCATAGTCACATCTCTGACCATAGCCAGGAAAGCTTCTCTTCATTTGAAGCCTCCTGTGATCAGCTTGAGCCCCTCTGAAATATCCCGGAAAACCTCCCCACCTCATGGCCCTTAAACTCAATCATATTGGCAAGGTCTCTTTTGCCATATAAGTTAATATGTTAATGTATTTGGGGTTTTATGATGTGGACATCTTTGGGGGACCATTCTGCATACCAGAGAGTGAATGGTAGGAGAACCAATCAATGGTGCTTTGATGAGTGTATTAACCTGTGGGATGCAATTTTGCTGGTGGTCCTCTGAGGAGCTGTGCAGAATGCATATCAGAATTATCCCACTTCAGGACAGGGAGACTGAAGCATTCTACCACCTCCTGTTCCCCATGGGTTGAAGGATGAGCTTAGAGACATTAACACCTCCCTGTTTTGGGGTGGTCCCTGTGCGTAGATGAGTGGTCTCTAGAGCTTAAGGAGTAGCCAAACAGAGAGATGTGACAGAGAACACATAACTGTTCAGTATTCCTTGGGTTAAAAATCAGACGGGCCAGGAGGATGTGATATTGTATCTAACAAGTATGCCTCAATCTGTTAAACTTCATTATAGTCTTTTATTAGGAAACAGGTTAATTAAGAAATTCAATCTGTGCCCTAAATGCCCTTTATTGAGGCAATACGAAACGCCAGTTGTTGGATAATGATGACTGTCCTCTGAGGGCCAAGGTAGAGAATAAAGAAGATGTTGTCATGGAACAGAATCTATAGTTTCAGTGGAGGCAGTAAGCTTCCAGAGTAGCAGAAGCCAGAAGACACTGCAAAGACAGACATAAGTACCATAATGGGTACTTAAGCCAGAGTGATCAACAAAGCACCTTGGCCTATCTTGATCTATCATGATGACTAATAGATCATTATCTTAGGGATGAGATAGATGGGCAGCTGACTAAGGAATTGCTTGGTTTATAAAACAAGAAAAACATTTATACCTGGTGAGAAGAAGTCACATCTACTACTTCAAGAGGGCATTGAAATTCCTTGCTCAGTTCCCATATCTGAGTCAAATCTCAGATGCAAGAGCCACTGATTGAAGCAGAGACTTTCTTCTTGAGGAAGTACCCTGATCATCACTGCAAGTACACTCAATAAATATTCCTCCAATACTTCCCCAAAGAGATGGAATGCCACTTAACAGAGAAACTTCACACAGAATAAAGGGGAAAATTCAAATTTTTTGAGAGCTGTTATATACAAGTCTTGAGGTAGCAACAATACCTGGGGTTCCCAGATTCCATCATAAGGATTGTCATGGACGTTTACTGAGGCCAGGTGATAAATGTATCCTAAACCAACACATCTTAGAGCCACTGCAATGATTCTATGAACCAACAAATATTTATTGGAAGAAATAAACAAAAGCTCTAGGTGCCTTACTATTGCTATTGCTCTAATAATACTTCTTTTAAATCCCCATCAGTAAAGAGAAGAAGTAGTTTGCTTTCATATGGAGAAAACCGCAGTTCACACTTGATGTCTCAGTGGCTATGTTAACGCTCATGTTCTCTGTCACAACATAGTAGGACACTGACTGTCTTAAAATTCTGCAGAATGATACATTGGTCCAATGTTCTGATAACTTCATGTTAAGCAGAAAGTGACAAATACTCTGGATACTCTACCAACATATCTGCATGTCAGAAATAGGAAATTTGTAGGTCCATCATATTGATAAGTTTTGTATAAGCCCATTGATCCGAGACATGCCAAGACAACCTCTCTAAAGGATAAATTATTGCTTCATGTACCCCCTGACATTAAGAGAGATAGTACTTATTTAGATTTTGAGGTAGTGCAACCCATACTTGAGAACATTCCCCCAACCCATTCTCCCTCAGGTGACTTAGAAGGGAGACCCCAATCAGTAAAGGGTTCTGCAGCAGGTCCAAGCTCTAGTTCAACTTTCCCTGCCTCTTAGGTCATAGGATCTTATGGATCGAATGGTGGTAGAGAGGACTCACTGTGTGAGTCTTTGGCAAGTCTTAGCAGAAGAGTCCTAGGGTTCTGGAGCAAGGTCTCATGTTCTTCAGCAAAGGACTGCTCATCATTGTGGTGCCTGAGTAGCTCAGTTGGTTAAGTGACTGCCTTTGGCTCAGGTCATGATCCTGGAGACCCAGGATCGAGCCCTACATCAATCTCCCTGCTTGGTGGGAAGCCTGCTTCTCCCTCTCTCACTCCCCCTGCTTGTGTTCCCTCTCTCGCTGTGTTTCTCTCTGTCAAATAAATAAATAAAATCTTAAAAAAAAAAAAAGGACTGCTCATCACTTGAAAACTAGGTCCTGGCATACTCTTGAGCCCTAGTAGGGACTAAAAGCTTGATAGTGGAATATCACTGACTATGCAATATCAGTGACCATCAGAACTTCAAAGTCATAATTTTGAAAGGGTGTGAGAGCCATTCCTTGTAGAGTGGAAATGATCCAGTGGGGACCAAGCCTAGGCTGGTCCAGAGAGCATTAGTAAAATACATGAACATGAGGCTCAGCCTCTCATTTCACCTATTACCATTGAACCGATATTACTCCCTTACTTTCTACCTAAGAACTCGGGAATTTTCCTGTGACCAGTTGATGAGGGAGGAAAATTCTCAGGCCTCACTTAATGGATGGGTTGGCTCAGTACTTTGGAGCAAGCCAAAAATGGACTGCCACTAAATCACAATCCCACTCAGAGTTGGCTCTGAAGGATAATGGTGCAGGGAAATCCTCTCAGTGGGTGGAGCTGCAAACATTTCAGGTCATCAAATTTATATGAAGGAAGAAATGGCCTGGAAAATATTATAAATAAACTCCAGTGACTTGGATGGTTGATCAAGAGCCTGGAATATTAGGAGAATGGAGGCAAAGAGTTTGAGGGTGAAACCCGTGGATGGACTTGTGAAATGGCACAAATTGGGACGGTATCTGGGCTCATGGCATTGCTCTCCAGAAATTAAACTTCATAGAGGATATACTCATGTATCCAATGGGCTGGACATTAGTCAGGCTCCATCTTTGGTCACCCCTAAGATGGTATATAAGAGGACTATGAACAGAGTACCCCTAGTGCTAAAACCTATTCATAGCACCTAAAACATGAGCACCCTCTCTCCAATGCTACTGCTGAAGACTGACTTATCAGCAGCAGGGACCAAATCTTAGGGAAGACTTCTCCCCTGAATACCTGACTTATACAGCCAACTTCCTCTTGACATTTCCACATACATAATCAATAAACATCTCAAGAAGGAAGGAATAATGGAAGGGACAAAGAGACAGAAAGGGAGGGAGGAAAGTGTAATGGATTGAATAGTATCTCCCAAAAACAGATGTCTAAGTCCTAGGTCCAAGGTTCACACATCTGGTACCTATGATTGTGACCTTATTTGGGAATAGGGTCATTGCAGATGTAATTAAGTAATTAAGTTGAGGATCTCAGGATGAGAACCTTCTAGACTTGGGATGGACCTTATAAGAGAAAGAAGAGGGAGATTTGAGACACAGAGATTCTGAGGGAAGAGACAATGGGAAGAGATTGGAGTTACCCTGCCACTAACAAAGGAATACTTGGAGGCACCAGAAGCTGGAAAGCAAGGACCCTTGTCTAGAGCCTTCGGAAGACGCATGGCCCGACAGACACCTTTATTTATGACTTATAACTTCTGGAACTGTAAGAAAATAAATTATTGCTATTTTAAATCACCCAGTTTGTGCTAATTTGTTGCAGCAGCCCCAAGAACCTGATACAGGGGGGAAAAGACACATAAGCAAGAACTCTAAATACTTGATAAGAGCTTCATCTTTGATATAATTTATAAATTGAGAGATAGTGATTGCAATGATTCCTTCTAGCCCAAAACATTCATGAGTCTAATCAAGGTCTTTCAATAAGTATTTACTGTATTTTGAAGGAACTAAGGGAAGGCCAAAGAGATGGAATTCTGGTGTGCTCCCTCAGCTGTGCTATCTTGAGGTTCCCCTGCAATATGGGTTGTGCAGACTGACTGGGTAAATCTTTTCTCCAGTAATGGAAATAAGACAGTTTTTTTGCATTGTTCTGTGGAAGAAGTGTATGTGGGAAATTGCCCTGCAAGAATGCAGTGAAGACTACTTGATTCCAAAAAGTTAACACAATTTTTATATGTATAGAAGAAAATAGATTTTATTTTAGTCATAATGCAGCAGAGATTGAAGAAAATGGCAAATACTGATGAGTATAGTTCAGATCTAAAATATACAGAGAAGTGGACTTAATAAGCAAATTGGCCTCCAGCCTAACATTAGATTTCATTTCAGCAGGTAGAATAATTATATAAAAAATCTAACATTTTTGTTTCTTAACTTTGTTAATTAAGTGGGAAAATTGGAGGTAAAAATTATTCTGCTGGTTCTTAGACAGGGATGTACAGTGTTCAGAGAGTGCATCTCAGAAAGTCAAAATATAGAGACAAACATACAGATGCTCTGGTACTTTTTGAATGTCAGTATTCAGGTGTAAGTAATACAGATTCACTTACTTATATGTGATCTTATTAACTACACGTTTTTGCTATCCACAGTCACTCCCTGGTGAGCTCATCTGTTTCATGGCTTTAAAGTACCATCTTGCTGCTGACAACTCCCAAATTTGTATCTCCAGCTCAGACTTCTTCCCCAAACACCAGACTCACACACCCAACTGCCTCTTGACATCTTCACACATGTATTGAATGAACATCTCAAACTTAATGTGTCCAAAACCTGTGATGAACTCCTCAAGCCTGCTACAACTCCTCACCTCTCTGCATTCATTAGTGGCATCTCCATTCTCGTCACCACTTTCCTCTGATATCCCACACTCAATCCTTCATGAAATTTAGTATCTCTCCCATCAGAATACATCCAAATTCTGATAACTTCGAACATTGCCATCCTAAGTCAATTCCATCATCCTGACCTGAATCTTGGAATAGTTTTCCAACTGATTTTTTGTTCCCACCCACCTCCCTAATTCTCAAATAGCAGGAAAGACCTTTTTAAAACATTGAGTCCATGCTATTCTTTTGCTCAAAATCCTGCGGTTTCTTTCTTTCTCACTGAGAGTAAAAGGCTCCCCTTACCCACTTCCCCAAATTTGCCTGAAGCTACTGGATTCTAGCCCATCCTCCCTTGCTACAACAGCCTTCCTCTTCTCTTTGAGTACAGCAGGAAAGCTTCCTCTGAAGGCTTTTGTTACTGCTGTTCCCTCACCTGGAATGGTCTTCTGTAGTCCAAATCTTCCAAGAGGTAGACACCAAGATGGGATTGAATGTGCCTGGACTGTATTAAAGGAATTCCTATAATTATAATTCCTATAACTCCTGGTGAGAGGGAGAGGGATGGCAGGTTGGGTGGTAGCATCCTAGAATGCCACACACACTATGGAAGTTTTCATAAAGCCCTCAACAAGTTCTCAAGCCAAAGTCAGCTATCTGGAGAGTCTCAGGTGTCTCAGGAATGGCTCTGCATTGATGCTGGCACCCCTGAACCTTGTGAACATCAGAATTCCACACACTGCCCCCTAAAGATGTTCACATCCTCATCCTTGGAACCTGTATTATATTTTTTTTCTTTTTTCTTTTTTGCCAATGTAATGAAGGTTAGAGTCCTTAAAGTAGGGAGACTCTCCTGAATTGGGGACAAATATAACCACATAAACCTCTAAAGCAAAGGACTTTCTCTGGCTAAGGGCAGAAGAACTGTGGCAGAGGATAAGTAAGAGAAATTCAAAACATGAGAAAGACCTACTGTACCATTGTGGGAAGGCAGGTGTTCTTTAGGAGCTGAGAAGCTCCAGCAGACAGCCAGTCAGGAAACGAGGACTTGAGTCCTACAGCTGCAAGGAACTAATTCTGCCAAAGACCTCAGTGAGCTGGGAAGCAAATTCTCCTCCACAACCTATAGATAGAGTCCAGGTCTGCCTTCTCCTGGATTTTAGCCCTGGGAGACCCAGAGCAGAGGAGCCCGCCAAGCCCATTCAGGCTTCTGACCTACAGAAACTATGAGATAGTAAGTTTGTATTGTTTCAGGCTACAATATTTAGAGTAACTTGCTATGGTGGCAATAGAAAACGACACACCCTGTAGCTGTGAGGCACGTTCTGCAGGCCTCTATTCCATCCTGTGGAGACGCTGGGCCCAACCCTTTACTCCCTAGCCCTCCCCTGCCTCACTCTCCATAGCACGCAGATACTACTTCTTAATACTCCTTATCATTTACTGATAGGTTTGACTTACTGCTCTTTCCTTCCAGAAGGACAAAAATTTTCATCTGTGTGCTCCTTGGTGGGCCTCTGACAGTGCCTAGAACATAAGAAAATGCTCTTTTAAAACTGAAGAAGTGACTATTAATACTCTTGTATTTGCATTTGGTTTGGATTATGAGGGCATGCAATTAATTGAATGCATGGAATGTGGGCCAAGAAGTCAAAGTACAGAAAGATATAAGGCTAGGGGTGCCTGGGTAGCTCAGTCAGTTAAGCATCCAACTCTTGATTTCAGTTTGTGCCCTGATCTCAGGGTTGTGATAAAGAGCCCCATGTTGGGTTCTATAATGGGCATGGGTTCTTGAGATTCTCTCTCTCTCCTCCTTTGCCTCTTCCCTCTAAAAAAAAAAAAAGAAAGATGTAAAGTTATAAAAGCTATAAAAATTGAGTATCAGTGCCATTGATCTGCTGCCTTCCTATTATGTGGTCACTGATCATTTGAGTGATAACATCTCTCATGTGCATGCTCACAGATTGAACTAGTAATTTGCTGAGAGGGACACTGCCTACAAATCTTTTGGCTCAGTGATTGGCAAGGAGGTGGCTAGCCCCTTCCCCTCTTCTCCCTCCTTGAGTTTCCTGGAGCTACCCACTTTGTCCAAGAGAGCTCGTAAGCCCTGCCTTTGGCATTTTATCGTTTCAAATCACATTGACTCCTGTGATCTGGTTATTTTGATGAGGTCATTCACCTCAAGTCCAAGTGATACTGTCTCCAATTTAGAGATAAACTGAGGCTCAGAAAGACAGTCATTTGCTCAATATTATACAAATAATTAGAAGCACAGCCTCACTCAAACCCATAATTTCCAGCTTCAAATTCCATATTGATCACATTGGGACAATGTACCTTTTGGCTTTTCACTTGATTGGTTTAAAAAGGACGAATGAGAAAGAAGGCATGTGGGAACAGAGAAATCAGTTCAAGAGAGCTAATTGTAGAGTAAGAAAATTTTGAGAAGAGGAAAAAGAAATTAGGGCATAATAAATTTAGGAAGGCTACCAAAAACCTTTAGTTTTGAACATGCCTAAAAACAGACAATATGCATTAAATATGTACACAATCACTGGTGACTCGCCCATATATGTCATTAACTTAGATGTGACCTTGGGAAAATCCTAATGAAAACCATGTCTACATGCTCTTTTCTCAATGCACTGAGTACAAGATGGGGAGAGAATCATAAGCATTACTGAAGTCAGAACATCTTAAATTATCTTCTCACCTCAAGGTCATGGTGGCTTACACCTGACTAGAGGAGAGCATAAGGTACAGATCACCAGGGTTTCCTCATATCCCATGCTGACTGCAACTCAGTTTTTCTTCTAAAATGGAGGCTGCTGTGAGGTGCCTAGGTGACACAGTCAGTTACGCATCTGACTCTTGGTTTCGGCTCAGGTCATAATCAGTGTCCTGATCTCAGGGTCATGAGATCAAGCCCCACGTCTGCTTGAGAGTCTGCTTAAGATTCTTTCTAGTTTTTCCCTCTACCTTCCAGTGCTTTCTCGCTCTCTCTCTCTCTCTCTCAAAATAAAGAAATCTTTAAAATAAAATAAAATAAAATAAAATAAAATAAAATAAAATAAAATAAAATAAAATAAAATAAAATAGAGACTGCCATGATTGTTTCTATAACATGGATGGTTAAGAAAACATGGGAGAGGGACAATTATAAAATTAATAATTGGCCATTTTAGAAAATTAGAAAAATAGAGAAAAATATAAAGAGCAGGAAAAATATTGCCCAAAGTGCCACTCTCCAGAGTCTCTGCCTATTAACATTTTAGTATACCTCTGTCCAATACATTTTGTAAATTTTTTTTTACATTTTTTTAAAGATTTTATTTATTTATTTGACAGAGAGATCACAAGTAGGCAGAGAAGCAGGCAGAAAGAGAGGAGGAAGCAGGCTCCCCACGGAGCAGAGAGCCTGATGCGGGCCTCGATCCCAGGACCCTGAGATCATGACCTGAGCTGAAGGCAGAGGCTTTAACCCACCGAGCCACCCAGGCGCCCAAGAATTTTTTACATTTTAAATAAAAGTTTATAAATAAAATTGAAGTACATTAAGGAGGGTAGGTATTGGGATGAGCACTGGGTGTTACACACAACTAATGAATCGTTGAACACTACAACAAAAACTTATATGCTGGTTAACTGAATAAAAAAAAAAATTGAAGTAATTTAAATTCTCCCTCCCCACATCTATTCTCCTGCATCCCCAGAGGAAATCACTTTCAAAAAATGTGACACACGTCCTTCAAGTCAATATTTTATATTTTTGTTACATACACATTTGCATTATATTATTTTTGCTTTTAAATGTTTGCATAAAATGCTACCATACTGTTCTAAAGCTTTCTTCAACTCAGTTGTTCTTCCTTCAACCTATTTTTAAAATCTTTATTGACATAGGTAAATATATTGCTTATGAATTTTAACTGCTAAATAATATTTCATTATATGACTAGGCCACAATTTATTTATTCCTTCTGAATAACACCTAGCTCTTTTCAATTTCTTATCTTATATTTAAAGAACACTGCAGTGGATATTCTTAAAATATGACTTCTTGGAGCACATTTGCAAGATTTTCTCTGGATAATATTTGTAACTTAAAATTTTCATCAGGCTTCCCATCCCCCCACCCCCTCCCTCCAAGTCCCTCAGTTTGTAGAGGAGAAATTCCTGGATCATAGGTAAGCACAATTTTAGTTTCACTTGATATCACCAAATTACTCTCCATGTAATGGGTATACCAATTCACCTGCATGAATGAGAGGTCTTTTCTTCACATGCTTACCAATATTTGGTACACACACACCCATGTATAAATGCACACACACATACATATACACATCACACTTATACATCTATACATACATGAATATTCTGGATATAAATTTTTGTTATGTTTCAGATATCTTCTTTCAATCTCACACTTGCCTTAAATTTTAAACTGGGTTATCATACAAGTTTTAAATTTGGTTATAGTCAAATTTATCAGTCTTCTGCTCTAAGAATTATAGCTCTTTTTTGTCTTACTCAAAAAGTCTCTTTCTTGACTCTTTGTCATTGTGGGATAGTCACCGTTTGCCCTTCTAGATTCATCCTCCACCCTACTCTACTCTGTACTCTGTGCCAGCTGGACCCATTTGGTCTCTAGTTTCAAGTTGAGTCTTGCCAATGGGAAACCTCTGCAGAACAAGAGGCAGGAAGTAAGAAAAACTGAGGTATTTATATTCCTGATTTATTCCTTGCCATATGAAGGTTTGGCAATATTGCATTCCTCTATCTCAGGTCAAGCTCCTGCTGAGTCGCCTTTTTCTGTAGCTCCTGCTTTCCCTTAATTGATTCCCTTCCCATTCCCCTTCAAGCCTAGGGATTATGACAAGATTTTTTCCTGTTATCTGTCCCAGAATGCTTCATTCAAAGTCCTCACAGCTTTGTAAATGGTCCAGTTATTAAGCTCTTTTCAATTACCACTTCTGAGTGACTACCTGTTTCCTGCTCAGACCCTGAGCAATATAGTCATCGAGATTTTCTTATATATGTTCTCCTAATAATTTCAAATGTTTCTTTAGAGTTTGTTTATGTACAGCATATGGTATTAGGTCAGGAACTAACTTCATTTTCCCCTATAGATATGGAAAGCCATGTGTCCAACATTATTTCTGACTTACAGTGCCTTCTCTATCATATGTCAAGGTAGCACATACACTTGGGTCTGTTTTTAAGTAATTTATTCAGTTCCAGAGAAGCAAGACCCTTAACCTCTTCATGTAGACGGTACTAGTTATACTTCATATTGTTGCTGTTGTGAGGGTTAAGTGAGCTCATACTTCTCTGTTACTTTGATCAGTAGAGGGCACAGAGTAAAACCTAAAAAAATTCAGCTGTTAATGTTGTCATTAATATTCATAGGTCTTTGCATGAATCAGATATTATTTTAATGACTCCACCTTTATAATTAATGTTGGTATCTGTTAGACCAAATCTTTTTCCCTTTTTTTAAATTAAAATTTTCTTAAATATTTAAGCATTTTCTCCTTAAAATTATAATAATTATTAAAAATTGTTAGTGAGAATAATTTTTAATAGTTGAATATTATTCCATCATATGTACATACCTGAATTTACCTATTTTCCTGATGTGGGACCTGTCCCAGCTTTTTACTATTGTCAGTAGTGTCATGACAAATATTTTACATAAATTTTTGTTGTATTTTATATTATTACCTTAAGATAGAGCTCTTAAAGTAGAATTACTGAATCAACATGGGTAGAACTCAGGTTGCTAATGATATTGAAGACCAGATTTGTTTTTTTTACACTTTTGAAACAATAAATTACTAAAGAAAATCTGTCAGGCTAGTAGCTTCTGGATTTAGTGTGTGGTATGAGCAATGAATCCCATAATTGTATGCCCACTGCTATACCTCTTTTGCTATCAAAGTTAGTGGCAATAATATGTAGAATTGTATGCCAGTATTCAGATGCTCCCTAAGTCTTACATGATGGAGGCTGAGATCTCATTAGAGAAAGGAAATGTATACTTGGAATATGATTCAATTGCAATAGGGAAAAATTGCTTACCTTCTCAAGACAGAAGGGATATTTTTAGGGTAATCAACTTGTCACCAAGCAGTCAATTAGTTTAGTCCAAGATAGTAATGTACTGGAGGCTTAAAGTGAGTCTTTGTAGCTCATGAGTTAGACAGTCAGCAGCAGTAATAGATCTACCAGCCTTATTGAGAGATCCGTGGTGGTGGGACCATGTACAGCTTCCACTCCGCCATAGCTACTCTACATATGAACCCACTCCATTGCACTGAGGTAGACAAGGACAGAGACTGACCATCATTTACTGGACTAATTATTCAGTTCACTGGTACGCTAGTGTCTCTTCTGTAGTGGATGTTAATATGTGATACATACCAAGGCTCTTACACTTTGTGCCAACTTCTATTGGTCTATCAACACGCACCTTTCATGATATCCTTATGCCCAGTCTTCCAATCTTATTCTTCTGGGCCCTAACCAACCATTGAAGACATTCACCCCCCACTCAAAAATTCAAGCAAGTCCTTACCTCAGGCACTTTTATTTCAACACGAAGTAGATGACCAAATAGTCATTAGGAAGATTTATACTCATCGTTATCTTTCAGAAATACCCTTAAATGGGACTGTATTGCAGTGGTAATCCATTTCCAGTTCACCAACATACTAAGCCATAAATCAAGCTCATTTTTTTCTCTTCCATCAGTCAGTCATAGTCATTTCCCCATGAGGCCATAGACATGAGCTAAGGGAGAGGCCCTGTTCAAAAATGATGAGTCTGAGAACTCCTTGGGCCTGAACTCGGATGTATCACCTTTATTGCACAATGGAATAAAACTGAGCCTAAAATCTTGGTGGGTCTGCAGCACTTATCTCATGATGGCCAGCCTCATCCGTATAGTTACAGGATGTCCCATGGTACAGACACTCAATCTCAGGGTCCAGAATAATACTGTATACCATTTTCAAATGTTTTCTGCTGCAGATGACATGATCTTGCTCTAGAACCCATGAATCTGTGCTACAACATTCCTATTGTGACTTGCCGGGGACTCCATTTTTATCTTCCAACAGATCCTTCTAGCATGATAGGATTTGCCATGTCTATAGGGCCTGACTGGCAAGTACAGGTGTGATTTCAGGTGAATTCCAAGGCTCAGCTTGATCCTGTAGGAAGGTCTGGAGTGTAAATAACAACACAGAGTCTTTTCATATTTCTGTATCAGTCATTGGATTGCTCCAGGTTAGGGGAAGAAGAGGTAAATTCTTGAGTACTTCCACCTCTCAGATGTCTATGGGAAGCAACTGGAGTAGCTTAATAGTGGTTCATGAAGAAAGGTGCAGGAACAATGTAATAAGAGTGAGTACACTGAAGCAGAGGGAAGAGGCTCTGGGGGGGATGTGAGCAGAGTACCAGCATCGTCCATTATAGCCGCACATCCATGGAAGTACCAAAGGCATGAGTAGATGGGACCCAAAGGCCTCATAAATGTCAGATGCCACAGCAAATCCTCCAACCAAACTGATCCTTGATACCAATAAAAACATGTATTAAACCCAAAAACCCTATGTAGCAAATTCTGTATTTTTGTATAGGATGTATGTACATGCATGTAACATTCGTCAATCCCTAGTTCTTATGCTTTTCCTCTTTTGACTTCTTATTCTTAAAGGAATTTTCTATGTACAAAATTTTTCCCTTTATGCCTTGGAGTTTCTTTTCTTTATTCTAATTTAACAGATCACATTTGGTACTACTATTAGTATTATTGAAAATCTTTAGGCCTCCTGATATTCCATTTCCTAGGATTATACCTAATATTTCAGAGTGAAGTTGAAATTACTAACGGTATTTTCACCAAAATAACTTTTGTTTATGGTTGATATTGCAAAGAATTCTCAGTAATTACCTTATATGGTTCTTGTTTTAGAATGCTGATGGGTATTCGTGATATAATAGAAACTATTTGTGATGATGACAATCCTGAAGGAGAAGGAACATGTGAGCATAATGTCATTATAGAGGGATCAAGGTTACTTTTGTAAAACAGGACAAAGCAACTTGTTAAGTATGATACACCCAAACACAAAAAAATGAATACACTTTTGGTGTTAGCTATTTTACAAGGAAAGAATTCTCTATTTTCATATAACCTTGAAGAAGATTACATAGTGTTTAGGGTCATACACTCAGAGAAAGTGTGATAAATATTATGACACTATAAAAGTATAGTTTAGTCATTGGGCTAATCTCAAGTGAAAAATGAAGCGATTTGTTCTATCAGACCCAAGAGATCACAAAACCTAATTATTCCATTGCTTCCTCAGGCATAATCTCCATGTCTGTTTTTGTAAGAAGCTAATTCTCTGAGGATGCTATTAGTAACTCACTTCTGCACTGTTTGTCCCACACTGGAAAGAGTGCAGGTGTTCCAAATGTCACTGAGTTTCCAAAGCATAAACCTCCATTAATCTTTTATATTTATGGTTTATCAGGAAATAATGTTGCTAAGTGGTAACAGGATATTATCAGGATAAGGCAAATAGGATACTGAGGATTTTTTTTAGGAACAATGTATACTTCCATGCTTCTGTGCCTTAGTGTGTGCTATTCCCTTGGCCCACCTTCCTCTTTATCTCTCTTTGCTATTGAATTTCTGCTTGTATTCAAGGTCCAGATCAAATAGAAGCTCTCTGAAGCTTTCTAGGTAGGTAAAAATCTCTTCCTCCCCTTTGCTTATGCAAATATTTTAATACTTAACAGGCTCTGACCATGTGCCTCTCTCTAGTTCTGTGCCTGCTTCTCATCTGTCTACTCTATTACATTTCAAACTCTTAAAAATGAACCTTTCTCATCATTGCTTCGTCAATACCCAGAACAATGCTAGGCACACAGCAGTCACTCAATGAATGCCTATACCATGTGTTGTTATTTTTCTGAAGGGTCCCTTCGCTCCACCCATGCCTCTGTCAGTACCCGTCAATATGGATACCTCTTCACAAATGTTTGTAGAATCGAACAGAATCCATTTACATGTAAGACAAATATTTAATGATTATTTTAATTTTCTTAACACTCTCCAAATGGCACTAATAATAGTAGGTCGATGCTTATTTCTGTTGCTACAGGAAGTCCATAATAGCACTTAGGAATAAATAATTGCCTTCAACTTTTTTTTAATTAAAGCCTATAAACTAAAACCAGTATACATGTATACTGGAACTGGATAATCAAGTAAATGGATGGTAGAAGGTAGGAGTCAGGTTTCTCACTGTTGGAGTGGGACATTACAGACAAGCAAGAGGAGAAGGCTAGAATGACCCACGTGCTAATAGATTACAACTAGAGACAACAGTGTGAACCAATGTGTAGCTTAATATAAATAGAGATAGACACATAGTATATATACATACATATATACATGCATACACACACATACACACACACACACATAAACAGGGGTTTATTCACACATATGTATTTTCTTGTTTTGTCAACTGAGAGTTCTTAGAAGTAAAACACCCCAGTGGCAACAAGCACATTTACTGCCTAGATCTTGATTTCTAATACCATTCTCCAAAATAGGAACCAGGCATCCTTGGAGAAATGGCTAATTATAGAACTGTAGCAGGACATACAAGATGAGCCCAGAGCATCTTACAGTGCCAGAAAGTAAGAGCTCAAAAAGCCAATAATGATGGGAATATGTCAAAGAGGCACAGAAGTCAATTAAAACAGTTCCTAATAACCAAAGTGGCAATAATTTGAGCAACAAAATAAATTAACATTGGATTATAACCTGAAGTATCAAATAAAATCTCTAAGTTCATGCCAATATAAATAAATGATGGATAAATAAATAAATAAATAAATAAATAAATAAATAAGCAGAAAAGGCAAGCTTTCTCTGTAGAGCAATTCCAGTGATTTATGTTACTCCATTCTCAAGAGGGAAGAACATCATTCCTTAATCTTTAAGTGTGACCTCTTCAGTGGCTGCCCTCCTCAAAGTACAGTATTTAAAGGTGAGAAACTAGTGGAGACACCTGACTAATAGTACCTCAGGCAGGTGGTCAAGAGCAAGACCAACAGCACTAAGTCAGATGGATATTACATAGTGATGAGAATATCACTTAACCTCTGTGGGTCTTCTTTGATCTCTTTTGGGATCTTCTTTCCCAAAACCCATAACCAATTTAATCACGAAAGAAAATGCTAGAAAAAAACCCCAAACAGGTGCCTTCTACAAAATACCTAACCAGCATCTCAAAACTTTCAAGATCAGCAAAAATAAGGGAAGTCTGAGATAGTGGCCTAGCCTAGAGGAACATAAGAGGATGTGACAGCTAAAAAGGAATGTGGCTTATTGAATGGAATTCTGGAACAGAAAAGGGACATTAGGTGAAAGCTAGGGGAATCTGAATGAACTTTTGACTTCAGTTAATTTTTTTAAAAAATCTGTAAGTACATAATGTAAACCTATGAGTATCAGAATGCAGGGCAGGGGCTGGCATGTAGGGGACATTTTATGTGTATTATTAGATAAAGGGGTGTGGGAATGACTGGTCCTCCCTTAGATTTAATGCTCCTCGCCCAAACACATATAAGGTCCATAATCATATAAACATATATGCTTATATCCATTTCAGGCTGTATATAGAATAAATACTAGTAAGTCAAAGTAGATAAGCAATTGTATCCATTTCTGGCATATTAGTTTGACTTTATTTTCAGATCCTAAGCCCTTTATTTTTATTCTCCCTCTCTCCTTTAATAGAATATAAGATTTTCTACAGCCAAAGTAGTGACACAATTGTCTACAATCTGTAGAGCTCAGAGATAAAGGTGTAGAGAAAATACTAAGCCACTCTACTGAGAAAACAACTGCCAAGTGTAGCTGCTGACTGCTTCTCTTAACATGTCAGTGGCAAATGGCCAAAAGTTCATTCATACCTTTCATGGGGATACTGGACCCACCACTTTTCACAATCTTTGACCATGGGCAGCTCATTCTCTGTGTACTGAGGGATACAGACAGGTGAACAAGCAAGTCAAGGCACTGTAACAAGCTGCATCTGAAATCAAGAAAGGCTTAACCAAAGAGGTTTGGTTCAGCTGGACTGGAAGGATAAGCAGGTGTTCAATCAGGAAGAACAATCATACTAAGGGAGAGAAAAAAGGAACACTTAGAAAAACAATTCAATCTGTGGTTCTGCATGAGGATGGGGGGAGAAACCTAGGAATAAAATTGCCCTGCTAAGGAAAAATTGAGGCAAAATGGTAAAATTGGTGAGGGTTATTTTGGTGCTTCCTGCTCCCAGGTGAGGTGAAGAGTATTTAGGATCAGGTTTAAGGGAACCTGAGTTTATAGCCCAGCTCTACTATTTATGACTGAGTAAGCTATGGAAATTCTCATCTGTCAGATGGGATAATAACAGTGCCTACTTCATCTGGTGAGACGATCTGTGAGATGCCATATACATCAAACACTTTGAGTATCAGAGGCACATGAACATTCACAACAAGTTGTTTTTATGTTAGTGATGCTTTTGATAATACAGGACTGTTCTATTGAGGTGGCATGGTCTCTCTTGGATGGTATGTCTGCATTTTGGGACCTGCCATCAGAGCATCAGTGGGACCTGCCTTTGGCTGCACAGAAGCGACCTCTTAGGCTTCATCCAAGCATTGAAAATGAATCATCTTTGTCATAAAATCCTATATTCCCTGAGTTAAGATGCTGTCTCCATCATAAAATAAGTTTCTATGTGTTTTTGATCTAGACAATACATATATTGTATCATAAAGTGTTACATATGAATTTGTAAAGTTGATGGATGGTAAATGCTAGAGTATCCACAACCCTGAAGGAGTACATTATTGTGACTAACTGCATCTTCCAAAGAGCTAAGGGAGCAGTCCCTCAAGATTCAAACTTCTAAAATGGTATCAGTTTCAAAGGAATATTATTCTAAAATATCCCTATTTTATCAGGAGTACTTTTTTTATTTATCCTTTGAGTTACAACTCTAATACTTGTTCCCTGTAACATTTCAAACTCTAAGGGGAAACTCATTGTGGCCCTACTGCAAACTAACAAAGAAAATTTCATTATTATAAATTCATACAAATAAAGGATGAAATATAACCAAATTTGAAAAAAATATGTGACTGAGCTAGAAAAAAAGAGAAGGAAATTTCCTGGTGCTAAAACTCACTAGCTAGAGTTGCAGCAACCCAAGGGATGTAGACTCAGAAGAAGAGGGAGGGTCTAGGAACTGGGGTTTTAATCAACATACCAGGACAGAAGGTGTTATTTTGGGGCTCCATCCATTCAGGGTGTTTAGCTACAACTGAGACACCTACATGTAACTGAGCTCTGGAACGGCTGTCCCCTGCCCCCTCCCAAAAGGACTTGAGAAGCCTGTTCTGCCAATACCTCTGTCCAGGGAAGTGATAAAAAGCTGTGGGTGAAGAAGGAAATAGAAGTCTGAGCCATGTAACTGTAAATCTTATGGTCAAATGCATAGTAAGGGAATTGAATCATCACAACAAGAAGTTTATGCCAAAAACTAGTCCAGATGTGGAACAACATCTTGGGACACAAGGCAGAAACAAATGCCCAACCTCTCTATGTCATGCTTTAGCCCAAAGGACGTGTGGTTCTCAGGAAGAAATGACCCTTGTTGAAGATAAACTCACCTTCCAAAATTACAAGACATGCAAGGAAATCATCCACCTTATGCAAAAGTCAACGGACAGGAGAAAGAGCCAGATTAGACTTTCAGAACATTAGTATGTATAAAGTCACAAAAGTAGTTGTATCTAGAATGCTAAAAATGCTTTTTAAATGGAAACATTATAGGCCCAAACAGGATGTTCTAAGAAAATAAAACATATTTTCTTATTAAAAAGGAATATCCAGAAAAAATTTTTCAACTATTTGATATTAAAAACGTTGTGAAAAAATCATATTGTAGGTAATATACAGTAGAAAAGAGAATTAATGAACTGTGGTATGTTTCTAAGGAAATTCATTGTAATATGGCACATTGAGAAAAATACATAAAAATATGAAACTGCTATTAAGATATAAGGAGTAAAGAATCAAGAAGGAAAGTGTATAACAAATAAGAATATTAAGAAGATGATAACTGATAAACACTCAGAACTTAAAACAAGATAGAAATCCTCAGATTAAAGAAAAAATACCTTATCTAGTTAGAATGAATGAAAATAAATTTGCACCTGGAAAAAATCATAGTAAAACTATGAAACATCAGAAACAATGAGAACATTGTTAAAAATCACCCAGAGATTAAGAGCTAGATTATCAGCAAAGGAACATTTGGCTGATGGCTATTTTCTCAAAGACAATGACAGAGGCTGAAAATCAAGGGGGCAAAGTCAAACTACTGAGAGAAAATAGCTGTGATCCTCCAGTTTTAAAAGTATCTAAACTACCATTTAAGAATTAGATTTAAAAATACAAAATACTAATAGATGTATTTTAGGAATAAGTAAAGTGACAGGTAAGGAATAGGATAGGATGTATGGAAAAGGGATGAGCAAAGGCCTTAGAAAACATCTGGTAAATCCAAATAAACACGCTATAAAAATAAGAGCAAAGATTACTTTGGAGTGAGAGGATTTAAAAAGAAGGTGGGGCGCCTGGGTGGCTCAGTTGGTTAAGCCACTGCCTTCAGCTCAGGTCATGATCCCGGAGACCTGGGATGGAGTCCCACATCGGGCTCCCTGCTAAGCAGGAGGCCTGCTTCTCCCTCTCTCACTCCCCCTGCTTGTGTTCCCTCTCTGGCTGTGTTTCTCTCTGTCAAATAAAATCTTAAAAAAAAAAAAAAAAAAAGGTGGAACTAAAATATTTCCCAGTCGTGACATGGACCACAAGAAGAGCTGTAATTTGATTACAAGTGCTCTAAAATGCTTCTATAGATCACGCTGAAGCCAGAATTTTGATTATCATCTCTTTACATTCAAGAATGTATGTCAAAAATTTAAGAATAATTATTAAGTAAATAAGAAAAGAATCTATAACTCTCAACCAGTAGTTGGGTAAAATGGTAAGGAATAAAGAAAAATTGATCCATCGAATAGAAATGCTCTGTGATCCTACAATTCTGCTTCCTGCTCCATAACCCAGGGAGACTCTGGCACACATGCAAGAAATATAGGCAATGTAATCATTGCATTATTCATCTTCATCAAGAGAAGAGATAAGTAAATTATGGTAAGCCTATACAATAGAATATTATAGGCAATTAAAATGAATTAACTACATCAACATGGGTCAAGCTGAAAAGGAATGCTGAGTATAAAAAAGTAGAACCATAGGTAAAAATGATACCATTTATGTAAACTTAAACACATCAAAAGATATCTGGGATGTTTATCAAAGCATATGTGTGCAGGTGAACTATAAGATCATGCACAGGAAGGATTTATCCCTGTGTTAAGATAGTGGTTACCTCTGGGGCGACTGGGAGGAAGAGTGGGAACAGGAATGTGGGTAAATGGCTTTACCTCTATCTATGACACTTAAATCCTTTTGTAAAAAGAAAACTGCAGGAAATATGTTAGAATATTGGCATTTGATATATTTAAGTGATAGAAAGAATGGTATCAATTATATTTTCTGTGCTTTTCCATATGTTGAAGTTATTAATTTTAAAATACTAAAAAACAATTCAAATAATTGATATATATACAAAGGAAATCAATTTTCTGTCCCTCTCTGGCAATTTTATCTTTCCATATTTTCTTTTCCTTGTGCAAGAATACATATTATTCTGGAACTTTTTTTGACTCAGTATATTATAGGTAATTTCTTTTTTTAAAAAAAAGACTTTACTTGAGAGGGAGAGAGAGGATATGATCAGTGCCAGAAGGGGGCAGAGGGAGAGAGAACAGCAGGTTCCCCACTGAGCAGGGAGCTCCCTAACCAGGGCCGATCCCAGGACTCTGGGTTCATGACCTGAGTGCAAGGCAGATGCTTAACTGACTAATCCACCTAGGCACCCCTAGATAATTTCTTCCAGTCAATGCACATAGATTTACTTCATTCTTTGTATTTTTCCACAGCATGGATGTATCATAATTTTACCCACTGGTTGCCATATTAATTAGATTTCCAGGAACATTTTCATTTGTTGGTTTGTTTTTTGTTTGGGGAGAAATTGCTACTAAAACAATCTTCTAATAAGCTGCTGCCTTCTTATTTTGGTCAGGTATATTCCCAGAAGTCTGACTCTGGGGCTAAAGAATATATACATTTTACATTTTCATAATTAGTATGAAATTGCTTACAATAATGCTGTAATATTTTATAGTCCCAACAATTGTGTTTAGAATGCCAGCTTCATGTATGCTGGCCAGCCCAGAAACTATCAGTCTTTTCCATCTTTGGCATTCTAAATTATTGTTTTTGGTTTGGTTTTTTTTTTTTTTCGCATTCCCTAACAACTTATAAATTTGCATCTTTTGTATGTTTACTGGACATTTGTGTTTTCTCCTTTGAGAACTTTTCTATTAATATTCTTTGCTCTTATTAAAAATAACTTCATCGCTTTTATATAATTCACTCATTTTCTCAGTAAATATTTATAGAGTAGATAGTGAGGGTCTGGGACTAAGCACCAATGGCAATTAAGAGACAGACTGGGGGTGCCTGGGGCTCAGTTGGTTAAGCCTCGGACTCTTGGTTTGGGCTTGAGTCACAGGGTCCTGTGATAGAGCCCCATGCTGAGCCCTGCAAAGAGGCTCCATGCTCAGTGGGGAGTCTGCTTGAGGGTTCTCTCTCTCCCTCTCTCTCTTCCTCTGCCCCTCCCCTTGTTCACACTAGCTTCCTCTCTCTCTCAAATAAATAAATCTTTAAAAAAAGATGATACATATTGTACCTTCAAGAAGCTTACCATCTAGTACAGAGATTTACTAATAGAGTTGGACAAACACTCCAAGAAATATATCTAAACAGAGTACAATAAGCCTCCTTTTGAGACCCAGGAAGGATAGGGAACCTTAATCTAGCAAGTTGATGCTTCCACTATTGGGTCTTGGAAATCAGTAGGTATTGGCCAGGCATTTCCTACAGCCTGGGATCTATGCAAAAGGAAGACAATACAAGTAGGAGAAACTATAAAATCATGCAGATATGGGGGCTCCTGGGTGGCTCAGTTGGTTGGGCAACTGCCTTTGGCTCAGGTCATGATCCCGGAGACCCGGGATCAAGTCCCACATCAGGCTCCCTGCTCAGCAGGAGGCCTGCTTCTCCCTCTCTCACTCCCCCTGCTTGTGTTCCCTCTCTGGCTGTGTTTCTCTCTGTCAAATAAATAAAATCTTTAAAAAAAATCATGCAGATATGAACAGTGTAGATTAGTGCTCAGGAGTCATGACACTGAGATAGGAAATCAGGAGTTGTTGTAGCTTCCAGAAGAGAATGAGGTTGACAAATTTGAAGTGCCTATAGAATATCCAGCTGAAGCTATCCAGTGTGTAGTTGAATAAATATGGCCAGAGTGCAGAAAAATGGTCTGCTAGAAACCCATTCTTGAAAGTCATCTACATATAGGTAGTGTTTTGTTATTCATTACAGCAATTTTGAAGCTCCACCAGTTCTCTGGGGTTTCTGGTTTGTGAGGCAGTTTGTTAGCAAACTAAATGGCTCCCAACTGATATATTTTTTAAAGCTTTTGTGCTTACTTTATTGTTTGGGGTTTTTTAAAAATGTCTTTTCCCTTGCTTCTAAAACTCATTCTTAATGCTGTGAAGTACCTCCTATTATATTCCCTTTTCTGCCTACTTACTAAAAAGTTCTCTACATAGAGATGGGCTACTCCTCCCCAAAATTTGGGGTTGTGTGTATATACTGATATCCTTATCTATTAATATATCCAAGAGGACAGGCATGAGGAGCTGTCTTGGTAAAATAGGGATATGTGGAAGTGTTGTCTCATTAAAAAAGTTTTTACTTAAATTCCAACTAGTTAATATACAGTGTAACATTAGTTTCAGGTGTACAATATAGTGATTCAGCACTTCCATACATCACTAGTCCTCATCACACATGCACTCCTTAATCCCCATCACCTGTTTAACCCACCCCCCCCCACCCACCTCCCTTCTGGTAACCATCACTTTGTTCTCTACAGTTAAGAATGTTTCTTTGTTTGCCTCTTTCTCTTTATTGTCCCCTTTGCTTTTGTTTTGTTTCTTAAATTCCCCTATGAGTGAAATAATTTGGTATTTGTCTTTCTCTGACTTATTTTACTTAGCATAATGCTCTCTGGCTCTATCCGTGTTGTTGCAAATGGTAAGATTTCATTTCTTTTTATGGCTGACTAATATTCCATTATAGATATAGATATAGATATAAATATAGATATGGATAAAGATATAGGTATAGATTTTTCCATAATTTGGTTATTATAGGTCATGCTGCTACAAATATTGGAGTGCATGTATCTCTTTGCATTAATTTTTTTGTATTCTTTGGGTAAATACCCAGTAGAGTCATTACTGGATTTTAGGGTAGTTCTATTTTTAACTTTTTAAAGAACCTCCATACTATTTTCCAGAGTGGCTGCACCAGTTTGCATTCCCACCAACTGTGTAAGAGGGTCCCCTTTCTCCACATCCTCACCAACACCTGACAAAGTATTTCTTGTGTTGTTGATTTTAGCCATTCTGACAGCCGTGAGGTGCTATCTCATTGTGGTTTTGATTTGTATTTCCCTGATGATGAGTGAGGTGGAGCATCTTTTCTTGTGTCTGTTGGCCATCTGTACTACTTCTTTGGAAAACTGTCTATTCGTGTCTTCTGCCCATTTTTATTATTTTTTCCTGCCCATTTTTAATTGGATTATCCACTTTTGGGGTGTTGAGTATTATAAGTTCTTTATATATTTTGAATACTAAGGAGGTTTTATCTTTTAAGAAGTTTGTAATTTACATCCTAATTTCTGTGTGTTTTCCAGGATAGATTAAGAAGGTCAAATACTAGAGTTCTGGATCAGTGAAATTTTGCTGTTTATAGACTCAGACGTAATAGAAGCATTTTTAATTGCCTTCACTTTACAAATCACTTATTTATAAATTGAATTTTTCAAGAAAATCATTTAGGCAAATGATTTACATTTTCATTTTAGACACACTTTAAGATGAATATATACTAGCTCTACTTCTCTCATTTTCTAACCTGAAGACCTTCCTTATCAAGCAGTTTATGATCCAGGGCTAGCAAGGAAATGCACATGGTACCTTCACTATTTAAAAGATGTCCATCATGGAATCACTAGTAAATTGGGTAATATTTTGTAATCAAATCAGTACCCCCAAATTATTCTGATTTATGAATTCTAATCTGATCTCACAATTTCTTTTTATTTGGCATTGCACTTTGTATTTCACTTCACAATGTCAAAACAGAATATGCATGTGGTTGCACAGTCAAATAAACTGGGGGAAACCCACCAGTTTGCTCTTTAGACACAATCCTTTAAAAATGTTTTTTCTAGTTCCTTTGTGATAACTCAACAATCTCTTAACTTGCTCACTAGTGCTCATTGCTCATTAGAGTTTGTTTTCATTACAGTTTTAGACAATGTCTACTGACATCCTACTGATAAATGAAGGTTTATCTCATATGTATCTCCCTACTTCACCTTCCTTTTTTCCTTGCCTCCCCATCACTTATCACTGTTTACACTTCTTCTACTGCATGCCTCTGCAATTGTAAACAACTTAGTAAATCTTCACTTCCTAGCCCAAAACCACAGCCATCAATCTCTTGACCTCCACTATAAATAATCAAGTCATCGATACACCACTTTTCTATCCATCTCTCAACTCCAACCCATCTCCTTATTTCATACCTTTTATGTTATAAAAATGGATAATTTTTACATTTTTTTCTTAGAGTACAATTAAGTCTCTGATTCGTCTATGAGTTAATTTTTGTAATTGAAAGTTCAATAAACAATTTAAAATTTACAATATTTTGAATATGTAAATTTTGTTTCCTGTAGAGTCAAGTTGTGTGATTGGATTATACGTTTTCTACAGAGCCAATATAATGATAACTGTGGCATTCAAAGGAAACATTCCTATAATCAGGTTCAAATGGATTCTCTTTTCTCTGTTCCACCACATGTCTTTACCATATTCTCAAGTTTAGCAAAACTCTCATTCTATTTAATCAATTAAATCTTCTTCTCTCCCTAAGTCTGGATTGGAAAACCTTGGCCCTTTGCTTGCATCTGGACCAGTAACTCTTTTTTTTTTTTTTTAATATTTTATGTATTTGACAGAGAGAAACACAGCTGGAGAGGGAACACAAGCAGTGGGAGTGAGAGAGGTAGAAGCAGGCTTCCTGCCGAGCAGGGGAGCCCAATGTGGGACTCGATCCCAGGTCTCTGGGATCATGACCTGAGCTGAAGGCAGTCGCTTAACCAACTGAGCCACTCAGGCACCCCAGGACCAGTAACCCTTTATGTCTGAGTAAAACTATGATTTAGGGATTATACACCATTGATCTTCTGGTTTGGCACTTCTATCTCCTAAAGTCTATCTTGTCTTTTTTCTTGGTTTAGTAGGAACACTTCTTTAAATTATTTTAGAAATTGGTGAGCACAATAAAAACAGACACAGACCAATGGGATAGAAAAGAAAGCCCCAAACAAACCCTCACATACATGGTTAAATGATTTTTAACAAGTGTGTCAAGATCATTCAATGGAAAAAGGATAGTCTTTTTAACCAATAGTGCTAGGAAAACTGGATATTACATGCTAAAAATGAAGTTTGACTCTTACCTTATATCACATGCAAAAATTAATGAATCAAAATGAATAAATTGACTAAATATAAGAGCTATAGCTATTAAATTCTTAGAAGTAAACATCTGAGGAAAGCTTTATCACACTGAACTTGGAAAGACACCAGAAACATAGGCAACAAAAATAGATAGACATCATCAAAACCAAAATCTTTAGAATACCAAAGGGCCCTATCAACAAATTGAAAAGGCAACCCACAGAATGGGAGAAAATATTTACAAATCATCTGATAAGATATGAATATCCACAATATATAAATAACTCCTACAACTCAACAACAAAAATAACCCAATTAAAAATAGGCAAAGGGAAAAAAAACAGACAAAGAGTTACAATAGGACCTTATATTTCAAATTAGGGAAAAAATTGGCAAACAATTTGAATAAGCAGCTTTTCAAAGAAAATATATAAATGCTCAGTTAACAGAGGGAAAGATGCTCAACATCACAAAGCATTAGGGAAATGAAAATCAAAACCACAATGTGATACCACTTCACATCCTAGGATGGCTATTATAAACAAACAAACTCAAAAATAACACACAAAGAGGCAACCCACAGAATGGGAGAAGATATTTGCAAATGACACTACAGACAAAGGGCTGGTATCCAAGATCTATAAAGAACTACTCAAACTCAACACCCAAAAAGAAGATGAACACATCAAAAAATGGGCAAGAGACATGAAGAGGCACTTCTCCAAAGAAGATATACAAACGGCCAACAGACACATGAAAAAAT